>JAMKCH010032434.1:0-60152 GCA_023653785.1 Ophioderma brevispina | reverse complement strand
AGAGTCTTGTTTTCATCATGACTAACTAATCAAGATTTGTTAATTAATACTGAAGCAGGACAAGAAACTGTGTGTTCAGAATAGAATATTTCTAAACTCTATTAAAATATAATTGTTTGTATTTGCATTGCAAACTATTTCCGCATACAATTCAAGCAAATTGTGCACTGTGTGGGAACATGCCATGTCTGTTGTGCTGAGCCGTAGAATTTGCTTAAAATATGATTAATGAGATGTTATTATTCCCATCTCAAAGAATAGTAACTTATCTTATTGACCAATATTGATCACATCTATGGTTTACTTTTAAAAATTTAAGGCACTATCAGTAATCTGGATGATCTAATTTTAATCTTTTTTTCAAGTGTGCCTGATACACAGGATTATTTTTACCAAGTTTCGGCTGAATAGGACAAACTTGAAATATATGCAAATGAAGTCATTATCATGAAGGTCTATGCAAATAAGGTCAAATGGTTAAGTTCAACAAGTTCTATCATTGAGCCAAGTATGATATAAAATTGGAAGGATTGAGCTTGATAAATAAAAACATGGGTCACGTTATGAATTAAAAAAAATATTGTGCAAGACCCCACAGGGTTCAAGTAGCGAGATCAGTATGTTTTATCCTGTATTATTTTTTTCCAAATTAAAATTTACTGTCACTGCTGGTCACCATTATTGTTTATGATCTTGCTAGTTGGCTTTTACCCATTGGTTTTGCATTGTTTTTGGAAAAAAATTATCACAAGTTCTATGTAAAACTTGATAGTTACTAGATCTATTATAGTTAACTATCAATTTATGCTAAACCCCCAAAAAACAGGTACAATTTTTCAGCCCAGCAATCATCTAATACACCACAGAAGACTACTCATGCTGTTTTTTACTTCTTCATTTGTTTTTCTCCCCTTTCCGCACAAATTCTGCACTACTTTCGGAGAAAAATGCACTCAGACAGAACAAATGTATTTTGTTTCATCTGGCCTATTGTTCATGCCGATTCCGCGCCCCGGGAATTGAATTACATAATTGGTGGAAACCGGACTTGAGGGAGCTAGCTGGTGACAAAGTCGCCTCCACGTGTCCTCCAGACTCGAGGGGTTTACAAGTTGTTGTTTTCCTACACCAAGTGTAATATTCATGAAATGCAGAGCGAGTGAAATCTGAATCCACTTTTGCTATACCTCCATGTACACACGGATCTCTAAATGCCAGCAAGCTCTCTATTGGGAAGATATTATACATGCAAAAATATGGGCTTAGAAAATGCTATGACGGGGGTCTTTAAAGTGAGAAATGGACAAACACTGTGTAGTACCTACGTGGCGACTCCGACACCACTACCAACGCTTTGGCATTCTACATGCATCTGCATATTATCGCATGTATAAATTCATAAGTTATGAATTCATTGCCCTAATGAATTTGCATTATTGCCCTTCCTGCAGTGAGACATATCATATTTTTTCTCTCCTTTTCTTGTCTCTTTTTTTCATAACCGTGTTGAACCATATTTCTGAAGTCATTACCCATTTGTCAGCCAAAATATGATGCAAATTTCAGGTGTTACTAATCATCGGCGCCAGTCTTTGTTTCATTCACACTAACACAACTCTATGTGTACAATATAAAGAACTTAAACCACATATATGAAAATAAAAATACACAATGAATTCTAATTTCAATTTTAAATAGGCCCAATGCAAAGTAACCATCTTTTCTCTGTAGTATTGACTAAAGGCTGAATGAGAGATTTCCCGAGGATGACGCCCTCAATTTTCTGATAAATTGTGGGGTTTTTTGCCATTATACAATAATGATTGAGACCACAATGATCATTGTGTGAAGTAGCTAAGCACAAATTGTGGGTCCTTCATATGAAATCACAACTTTGTTTTAAAATTCCAGATCCAGCATTTTTGTTATACACAGTATCATATGGTATTTTATACTGTACATAAATGTTGACTGACAAACAAACAGACAATCAGTCATCTCAAAATTTAGAATGGAGCATGTTGATAACATCGATTTTATCCTTATTCGGCCAATGTGAAGGGGATCAATGTTATGTTTCCCGTAAAATTTTTGCAATTCAGTAATGAGGAACTATTTCATTTTCATTATTCATTATCGTCATTTTGCCAGTAAAGAACAGCCACTTTCAAAACCTTAGTGTTACTCTAATACCCACACAATATTGGTGTCAATACACCACCCTACATGAGGGGCACTTGTGGTACAGTGGATCAGCGCTCGCCTTCATAAGCATTAGGTTGTGGGTTCGAGCACCGCTGTCGCCATTGTGTTGTGTGCACTTGGGCAAGGCACTTACTCGCTTGCTCTCTCACCCAGGAGTAAAATGCGGTACCGCATAATGCTGGAATGCAAAACAGACTCGCTGTGCGTGGAGAAGTGGCGAACCCCACACAGAAACATTATATGAGGGAGTCTGGCCAACGCCAATGACGAGAGATGGGCACTCCGCCGGCGGGCGCCACCATTGCAATTTTTTACATTTAGAAATGATTTTTTGCAACTGTTCTTTGGTGTTTAAAATCTACTAAATACTTCACAGATGGACACCCAAGAAGGAAAAGAACCTTAATATTTTCTTTAAAATACACCAATAATGTGACTTTTTAGGGCTTTAGCTCTCAAACGGTGCGGGCAGAGAAAAATTCATAAGCGGACGAGTTATCGGGAAACATACATCGACTTTCATACGCCTTAGGTTGTTTTCAGAACTTAGCACTGGCGGGTCTGCTTAAGGATACCTATTGTTCTAAAATGCAAAAATCTGATTTTTTTTTTTATATTTTCAAATTTCTGATTCAGCAAATCATGATAGTGCCTTTAACTCTCATCAACCCGGCAGACAAGAAAGAAATTTTCCAGTAGCATGAGGAGCTAGTAGTAGCATTGTTGTTCCTTTTTTAACTTCTAATCAATACTGCCCGTTCTCTCCTAAACTACATCTCCATGCTGTACAAACAACATAATATTAATACAGCTCCTACCGATTAAACAATCTTCCATATCAGTTGTGCACAACATACACACTATCATTTCATGCATTTTTATCATTTTAAGAGTTACCTTTTTACAGTATGTGTGTGTGATACTGGGTTGTAAATCAAGATGCATGGATTCAATTTATCTCTTTATCTCATAATTCTTTAATGATTTGCATTTCCTTTTCGTTGCCAAGTGAAAGAGAAAGTATTACATTTCAAATGGCTACATCTTTACATTGTTTTTGTTTCCCCCACATAAAAACAGAATCACCAAATCGCTCTCACAATTTCAAATATGAAACCTGCCCTTGCCGAGTGCAGCATCAGATATCATAATCTGGAAAAACGTGGAATTTGTTTGAATACAGCACAAAAATCCATCCAATTTACTAGTGTTTCCATTTGTAGGGATACTGAGTGTGAATTGAATATGAAAATGTAATTTTCTTTTATTTGCCCTATCCTTTCTAATGGCAATGTCCCTGAAACACATTTCCCTTAAAATAATGTTACTTCCTACCATACTAATGTTTCTGTTAGGTTTGCGGGGTTAAGCATTCGCACATGAACTTGAAGGACATTTGTCTTATTTATACAAGAACCCCAAAGCTTCATTTATTTTAAATTAGCATGTTGACCCTAGATATTACATGTTCACCCGAGATTTTTTTTTGACTTTAGTTTACTTAAATGTCATGAGGCAAGCCAACTTGCAATTTAATGTTTTCCCAAATTAACCCACTTTGCATAAACTGTCCAATTTTATCCATGTTTTGCAGTTCCTGTACTCTGAGGGTTAACGGCTACCTATCCCAAAGTACAAGCTTCCAACCTTTTCAAAAGGTAACAAAACTTCCAGACAGGCGGGGAAGAAAAATATAAATATCGTCCAGGACAGATTACTAAAGAACGCTAACAAAAACCACCAGCAGCAATTGTGGATATTGCCTGCTCCGCTACCACCATGTAAAATTCATGAGAAGTTATTTTCAATAAATGCAAATGTGTGCAAACCACTGACTCTGCTGTCTAAACATCTTGATTTGTTGATTTCCATATTCTGTGTTCAATTCACGAGTGTTCCTCATCAGCTAAGCACTTGAAAACCAATAATGCATTAGTACCTATTGGTGTTTCACACCAATTTAAATCAGGTAATCGCCGAGTGTCGCACGTAATTTGCATGAGCATAAAAAAACCTGTGGTTGCGATATGTTATGATGAGAGAAACGCAATACAATGATAACATGCAGGTTGGGAGTTTGCGCTTGCCAACACCACCAGCTTGGCTTGTACGTATTCATATATTGATCTAATGAATTAGAAAATTTAATTACGTGTAGTGGTAATTACAGATTGACAACCAGATTTCTATTGATTTCCGAGTTGCTATCAACTCAATAGTGACCGGCGTGTCAATAAGGCCTGCAAATAACAATCAAAGTATAATATTTACTTGCGATTAATTCATAACAGTTTGCACTAAATGCCTACATAATGGATTTATTGAAATAAAATGATTATCATGCTATATTCATCACACTCACACCTGTGCATGCATGCACTTACACACGTGTACACACACACACACACATTCTATGATATAAGCAAATTTAAAGAGGTTCTTGACTTTATTTAGGCAGGGGCCTAACTTAAGGTGCAACAAGAGATTTTGAGACACCCAAATATTGTGCCATAATAGTAATTTCATATAGATTGTATATTCCTTACCTTGTATTGTGCTACAGAAATGTCTTTAAAGAGAAAAAAAGGCGATTTGGATTTGCTTATATTTCAATGTAAAACATAGGCTGAATTTTGTATTTGCTCCTATACGAAATTAGAAATTTCACAATTTTTGTACCAAAGAAACATTTCTCAGCTTAATCCTTAAAAATCAGTACTTTTGATTTTTTTAAGGGACACCTGATATGTGAAATCTCTTGTTGCACCTTTAAAATATTTTAACATTTAGGTCCGTATGCACAAAAGAGTTAGACTGGGTCTAAAGTTAGACCTGGTCTAAGTGTAATTTAGTCCCACCAGGAAAGATATTTTCCTTTGTGTTGACATGAGATATTTTGTATTTATTTTAAAAGTTGCATTTTAATCTTTTAAAATTTGCAAGTTAACTTTGTGAAGAAGAATGTGAAATAACTGTCAATTTTGAATAAGACTAATTTTAACTATAGACCAGGTCTAACTTTAAACCTGGTTTAACTTTGTGTGCATACAGACCTTAAAGGCCAAATGGAGCTACAATATTGTTAGGCAGAACAACCAAAACATGCAGAGCAACTATTGGTGAAGGAAAATATGGAATGTGAGATGCTTTCTGAGAGTACTTTAAGGATGTACCAAACACCAAAAAATGCCAATGCACTGAGTGAGAAAAATGCATTATGTCCTGGATGTAGCAATTGCATCATCAAACTGAGACTCATTTGGGCACAAAATCACTGGTGACACCATCATAGCGTGGTATCCTCGGCCATGGAACTGGTTCGAGACCGATCCGACTTTTCTCCTTTCCCTTTCCATTATTCCTTTATTCATTCCTGAGCAGCACACAGAGGCACAAAGTGTTCAGCATTTCTCTAAAATATCTGCCTACATTGGAAAGACATGTTCGAGGGCCAATTACCCTTTATTTTCTTATCTTTTCTGTATGTTTCAGGTGTGTTGGTGGGCCAAATGTGTCAAAATGTCATTGGTTGGTGGACCAGATTTAGTCTGCAGACCGCCAGTTGAAAACCCCTGGTTTATTAGTGAATATGGTCACTCAGTTCATTTCAGCTGCGCTACTTGGGAAATTAGTGAAATTTGGGGGTTTACCTCTCTCTTTTTTTAAAAATAAATCAGGGATCCCCAATTTTAATTATCACAGCCATTCAAGTGAGCAGACTTTTCATCAAGTTGTATGTTGCGTTACACAAATTTTTTGCAGTTAATCAAGTAACCTGATTACCTGAAAATCATTACTTTAAGCTTGATGATGAAAAGTATTCCACTTAAATGGGTACTACCTGATCCTCAACCCTATTCCCACTAATCACATCATCAAACCAGAGATTTTAGTATCGTTAGAAACTTTGTATTTTTCACATTTCATCTACGATATATTTTGGCTGAAATCCTTCCCATTCTGATGCTACAAGCATGAAAATTGACATGTCCATGGTTACCAGAATTCAGACCTGTGAGTTGAGATGAAATATAGCATAAAACTACGTACAGAGGTCAAACACTGTCTGAAAATGAAAGAAAGAGCTAATTTTTTTTACTTTTTGAAGGCATAAAAAAGCTGAAATCATCTAAAAGGGTTGAATTGTCACAGGCCTGCCAGATATTATTTGTACAGTAATTTTTGTGCTATTGTAATATTCATCATTACTGCACATGTTAAAATGGAGTATCGGATTCAATTTTGGGTGGGGCACCAGAAGCTTTGTCATATTTCCTCATAAACAATTGCTTTGAAATATAGGCCTAGAGCTCATACAATATTGTAAAGTGTACCAAAACATTGTCTCAAATGCAGCTTGATTTAACTATGCCAATTTAAGTGCCATAACATCCAATTCATTAATTATGCCTTGTAATGAGCCTTAATTGAGTAATATACTAATCAAAATATCTCTCCGTGGGTCTGCAACTTTTTTTTAATTTTCAGATATTGAATGTGTCATGTTAAAACATGACACATTCGACTCAGAAGCACATGAATTAGTATTAGCATTAAGTGTGTGTAATTTTCTAAAATCATTTTGTCCTTTGTGCGACACTAATTTCAATGCGGATGTTAAATAAACACTGTTTAGCACTCATCCGGCATCAAACAATCGCTCAGGTTGAATTATAATTCAGAATCAAAAATTTGTCAGCAATGAGAAGCCACAAAAACCACTGCTTAAGCAGCTCGTCAAGGAGTGTTTTCTATGTGACAAAGCAGTGATTTAGTGGTCCTTAGCTATACAGGAGAGAGAATTAGTGAGTGGCTCATCAATAGTCTGAATACAATGTTGTCAAGTGATTGCAAGCAAGGCAGTTCTAACTCAAATAGCTGCCTCAAATTGAACGGAACTTGAAGTGAAGGAACCAACATGCCAAGTCTTGTTAAAGTCGACACTTTGATCAGTAATACACACCAATAATGGGGGTGGGAGGGGGAACCATATGGGGAAGTGCTGCCAATATTCACCCTTCCCATGGTTCATCATTTGCAAATAAAAAAAAGTACTGCATGTTCAAACTTGCAAAGATCCCTCTGGCTTTTCAGTTTACCAAGCCAAGTTAAAAATGACCCAGATGACCTTTGACCTTAAGTTGCAAGTCATCTGAAGACTCTCTACCCAAAGACCGTTGTGACCAAGTTAGGTTGAGATTGAAGTCAGGCTTTTCACACGACAGCAAGAAACAATTAACCTAACCAAAATGGAACACACATACACACACACACACAGAAGGAATAACACAAGATCTCCCTTTTCTTATTGGACTATGGCCTGATCACTAATAGCCTTGTCCTCAGGACCCCAGATTTTACTTGAAATGGTCAAATTTTTTCTATCTAAAGAAAGTTCTCATTTACCATGTGAAATCATAGGACTAATGGATGTTTGGTTTGGAAGTTATGAGCAAAAATGAATCAGCTGATCTAAGGTTTCCTTGCAGAAGTGGGGGCTACCTGGTAGTAGATCAGGACACTACCTGTACTTGCGGAACAGCACCACAGAATGGAACATCTCTTGGTCTGCCCAATGTTGGAGCAACAATGCACACACAAGGACCTTGCAGAATTCAATGAAGCAGTCAGACATTGTACCCACCTCTGGCTGGATCATATTTGAGAACCACTTTGTTAGGATACAATAAGAATAAGCAAAAATGTGTCCCAATTTGGGCCACATTAATTTTACACAGTAATCTTTGGGGATTACAAAATCATGTTTTTAGCTCTCAAATCAAAACGGATTGAAATATCAGCACTAAACATTGCAGACGGGGTTTTGTGGTGAAGGCCACTCTATCAAGATGAAAACTCTTAATTTGGGCCATCCCTCTTTTAAAACCAGGGGGATAAAAAAGACTTAGGAATAAATGGGCTGAGGAATAAATGAGGGTGTTATATAACAATGCATTTATTTACTTCTTGCAGGTCAATAGTTTTATACAGAGAGAATCAATCTGTTGTGTAAATGCTCCCATTAACAGTTCAAGGCTCTCCCCACAAATGGTAAAACCATGCAGAGAGAATAAGTCTTATTTTCAGCCTTCTGGAAAAGATATGGGTCACTTTTTCAAATGTTCTAAAATTTGTTGCAAGTTAAACATTCTGGAAGGTTTGTGTTAATTTTGACTCAAAATCTGTATCTCAGGTATATAGCTATGGGTCCTATTTTTGGCAAAAATTGGTATAGATTATAAGAATCCTACTTCCAGACTTTTGGAGGCACATCCCTACCCAAATCAAACTTGAGACCCCCTGGCACAAACTGCATTCTTTTTGTTCATTGCACAGAGTTGTCCCATATTGGAGTCCAATCTCACCCTTACCTGTGGTGAAATTTCAGAAACGAATACAATTCGTTGTTGAAAGAATCAAAATTAAGCACAAGCATGATTGTTTGATCACTTTCTGAAGTTATAGGTGCAGGAAGTACGATGTACCTGGACAAAATTTATTATGTTCCAAAAATTTGGTAACTTCGGCCAGCTTGTTGGTCTACATCTAATACCTAATAAAATTAATTCATTTTGAACATTTGAGGCAACATCCAATGACAACCCTACATTCCAATTTTACTTTTACAACCCAAACAAGTGGGACTATACTAGGATATTTACAGTAACTCGTAATGTTACAGGGTTTGTTTATTGGGCTCGGAATACATTGTATGATCTGCTGCTTTTGTTTATCTCTAATGGCAGCCATTTTGTAATACATCTGGCTCAAAATCACTTCACCAACACTCTTATTCCCTATGGTGAACTTTTTACCACCGTTTTTTGAAAAAACAAAACGATTCGCCTACGCAGAAATGGATCAAGTTGATTTAACCAATATAGACGCAAATCACAATGGTGAATTCTAAATAGAGCAAAACTATATCAGCTTTATGGATTTTATCACCAAAACTGTTTCAAGGCATATTCGTATAGACATTGGTTGTAGGAAAACAGAGATGGGGAAATCGGCACTCAGAATCATTTTTGAGAGCCCACTTAATACCTTTCCTTCCATGGTTATCTTTTATGATAACAAAGCAAGAGACCTACTTTTTGATGTTTGTCTCTCGGCCGAAATGGCGCTGGCCTGAATCCTGCCAGAACAATGCTCTACAGAAGGCCCTGTAATGACACACTTATCCCTCTCATCAAACAACTTTTAAGTACTGCTTAAACTCAACCACGGTAATTTCTTTCTTTCAATAGATACAGGATATCCACAATTTCATGCAAATTATTCAGCCAATACTGAAAAACGCCAACTTCCATCGCTTCTATTAAATACATTGAAAAACACAACGTTACTCACTGCTTTTACCGTAGTATTAATAGAAGCAGATTTGTCTATCGGTGAAGTCGACACTGCAGGGCTAGTAAAGCAGGGGACAGCAGCATTGTAGCAAGTTGACTGGAAATCAGGAAAAGTTAATTTCCGAGAAACAAGTCCCAACAATGCACTGAGAGACGACAACACTTCAAATGCCAAGAGTGAGGAATGCAGGGCCTCCAGGCTTGACAATCTTTTACCATTTTTTTTTCTCGACAAATTATTTAGGACAATTTTTTTTTTCTTTTGAGGACTGACTCCAAGGTAAAAAAATAATGTCCCATACTAATAACCTATAGGTCTCTTTGGCAATACTTGAAGTTATAAAAGTTCATTTTCCAAATTATATTTCTGTCGTAAAAAGAAACACTTTTTACTATCTAACAGAAGTGCCTTTGGGTTATTCATCTCATATTTGATCAAATATGAAGTCTTCAGTAATCTGGGTTTAGAGTAAAAAAAATTAATAGCATGCCAAAAATAATATCACAATTCCCACTACAATGTACTCCTATCAAGATATTTAAGGGTTCACCAACTTTAAAACCATTACTACTACATAGGGTGCTTATGCTGAACTTGAGTACCCCACATAATTATGTCAATATTTATTTCAAAATTTATCCAACAAATTACAGCAGGCACCTGACAAGTACTGCTTCTACGGTTCTGTCTCGTATTTGTACACAAATTCACAATGAACTCCGCGTGTAAGATGACACCTCGTGGCAATCTTACACCTATTCCGACCCCCCTCTCATCCCTCACAGTTTACGGATAGTTTGGTACTGAACAATGAAGGTAACAGCCTAAAAGTGGGCAGAACTCCTCCCTGAGATGCCCCACACAATAGCATTTATCCATTTGAATGAACGATTTCCCTTATGGTCCGGGTAGAAATTGACAATAACATCATGATAAGGTGTAAAGAACAATGTGTTAAACCAAGGGAAAGTACAGATATTTGGCACCTTATGCTGCTGGTGTGCTCATTAGCACATAATTCTAATTCAACCATGTCCTTTTATACATAGGGTATGTGTCATTTTAAGAACCTACTCGTTTTTGTTACGTCTCTGATCATTTACTTTGGGTATAAAACATCACTCCAGGCATGACCACTGCACAGCCCAGTGTCGTTGTTAAGGGTTTTCCTTCTGTTAAAAGATATTGTAGCAACAAAATGCTCAAGGAGCAAGCACTATAAGTAGCCTTCAAGTTCAAAACCATAACCCATATCTGTAAGTACTTTCTCTGACCTTGATGGGGTAAAATTGGTGTCACACTCACCCAGTACTTGGCTAGTTGGTCATCTGCGTAAGTTTCAATTATTTTTTAATCAACTAAAACACAAGGCAGAATGACTAGTTGATCGTTTGCGATGGCATTTGTATCAGTTTCACGCTATCAACAGCCAATTACAAGGGACCTATTACCTTCCAATATGACAAGTAGGCAACATGTTATATCCTCTCAACATGTCTTAAAGTCTGGCCATATCCCAGCCAGGAATATCTTGGGGGAGGTGGGAGAGACTTGGAGTGGCTGGTCCTGGGTGTATCCGCTAAGGTAAAAGGCCAAGAGATAACAATTTCAACAAACCTTCTGCCCATACACAGGGTGAAAAAGCTTAAAAGTACACAATATGCACGCTATCTGTTTTAAGGGGCGCCTACGGGCGCACCTCTTAGCTTGGCTTTGGAAACTGTTTCCCCGGCGGTCCGTAAGTACAAGGGATGCGGCCCGTAGCGATTGTTTGCCTTACTTTCCGTGTTTGCGGATCCCCGAAGTACCCGACAAAACATTCAATTTCTCGCTAGTTTCATCGGTTCAGACCCAATTACATACTTATTCAAAACACAACCTAGTAACGGTCCCTCTGATGCAAAATCTCCATAAAACCCCTTCGTTTTCGGAGATAACGTTAGTACTATATAGATATCTTTTCGCAGTTGCGGACACAGACTACACACTTTCCGGACCTCCAGTGGATACTGTAGCCAAATTGGGGATTTCTACGTACATTACGATATATGTTACATAGGCCGATGTTCAATATGGTGGAACATATATGAGAGTTGCTCGAGATCCCGATGACCTAAAAATTCATTCTTTCGGCTGATTTTAATCAAGAAGAAGTTCTCCTTTCCTTGCGTAAGATTTTTTAAAGGAATATTTTTTCAAAACACTCTATAATGGAATCCTCCACGTAACACTCCATATTGGGTCATGTCAATTGGGACCTCGAGCGGTCTCATCCACCTTGTGATCAATTGCATATTACACAAAAATATAGGTAGTTTCCTATGTGGCCCAGGGTCCTAAGGCGCTGGGACACTCCTGCATTATTTTTTCCCCCCGTTGGTCCTGGGTTCGAAATCGTTCAAAAGTTGATTTTTTCATTGTTTGTTATTTAGTTTTGTTCTTGTTTGAGCTGGTTTGTTACCAGAAAGATGTCCGTTGTTTTGCTTTTTTTTCTCCTTTTCCCTTTTTTTTTCTTTTTTTAACAACTACAATAGCTTAAATTGAATCACGAAGTTGGGAAAGTAGCCCCAATTAAAATACTAATAATGAAACTGACAAATTAGAAACGGAAACAAAAGGAACAAAAATTAACATATATAAAATAAATAAAAATTCAAAGAATTTAACAATTGTGAACATATGAGTGACAAAAAAAGAAACGCTAAATTACAAATAAAAAAAGAAAGACAAATAACAATAAGATTTTAAAGAAAGACCAATATTAACTTAAAATTATTATAAATACCTAAATAATATAAGCAAATTAAATTAATACAAAGTTAATGAACAAAAGTACATGTAAAAATAACAATGCACTAAATGAAAATACACTCCAAAACAAGTACTAAAATAAAAATGACTAATAAAATAAAATCTTTTGAAAGGAATAACAAAAATAAAGATAAGTTGTAACTAATATAATAAACAAATTACAATGGAAACAAAAGAAAATAAATTTAAATCAAATAAAATACAAATACAAATTAAAAGAATTAACAATTGAACAATGAGTTAAATAGAAACGCTAATTGACAATAAAAAAGAAAATCCGGAAATCAATAAGAATTTAAAATGAAAACAATATTTTTCTTTTTTTAACAATTAATACAAATATTACCAATAATATAAGCAGATTAAATAAAAAACAAAAATCAGTAAGGCCAATGGCAATTGGATTGTTAGTTTTCCGGTTGACTGTTCGTAAAAAGGAGGTCACTATTTCATTATTCCTTATTGTCAAGATTTCATATTAATGTTTCGTCTTGGTATAAGATGGTGTCCAAACCTGAAATTCATATATCTAACCACCAGACTTTAGAACATTTTGGATACTTTTTAATAATATTTCCTTCAAAACAAACAAAATTTTTCACGATGAATATTGTAAGCGCGATCGCAAGTCTGATCAGGAGCATTGGTATGGATATCTAAATTGTCTTATTAACCACTAAGTAACCCCCCTCAGCCACAAAAATATGTTCAAATGACGCATACCATGCCTGATATTATGAGAAGCTGAAAGTTATGATCTGTATTTACGATTTGCAAAAATATGAACTTTTAACCAAAATAATGAAAGTTTTGACAAAATGAAAATTCGGGGTGGGCGGGTACTGGAACTAAATATCCAATTCCACTTGGGCCTAATAACAAAATTTATAACAAAATAAATGTAAAAAATAACTAACAAAATGGCAAACCTAAAATACCAAAAATACACGTTGAAAATAATGAAAAGGCAAGGAGTTTGTTTCATGAAAGATGTGGCGTGGTTTAGTAAAACTAATTAAAATGAAAAACAGCAATAAATAATAAGAACTTGAGCATAAATACGAACACTTTAGTAGTAATTAAAATTTTTAAAAAGAAATTAAGAAATAATCAAAATATCGGAATACGAACAAAATTAATGAAACAATAAAATAAGCATTTAAAATGAGCAAAATATGACAAAGTATTAAACTAAAAGATCTACAATTAAATTGAACGAAATAAAACCCGAATATTACAAATTAAAAAGACAACATACATTAAACAAGAAATACGAATAACAATTTTTTTAAACAATTATAAAATAAAAAAAGAATGTGACAAAAGAAGCGACCCAACTAAAATAAGGATTTAACAACATTATAACTAAAAAATTAAAAAAAAGTTGTGGAAATGTTCAAAAAACAAAATATACACTCAATTTCTAAAAATATTACAATATCTTGTGTTTTTTAAGTTTAATTTTTTTTTTTCATGTATTATTTGGTGAAAATGAGGACCTGAATTGATGGTTGTGTTGATGGAAGGGTGATTGCAATACCCTTGTATAATCTGGACCCTGGCGTTGTTCCGCACTGAACCAACAACCCTAACCTTGGGACCCCCCGCCGTAAACCACGAAAGCGATAACCGCGAAATTCTAGTTGTTTTGGGCATCGGGTATGCCTGATTAGGCGTAAAATGAACAAGCTCCTTCTTACCATTTTTTGCAAATTAGGCTCTAATTATGCAATTATTTACTACAGAGTCCTTGGTCTCAACATTTTATTTTATATTAAGGGCCCGCTTGGCTCATAATTCACAATAACACTTCGAGTTCGGTGAAACTTTAACTAGGCATTCTTTTTTTTATACGATTTGTGGTTATAAATTCACCGATAGTCGGCGAAAACGCAAAATATCGCAAAAGTTATGCAAATTAGCCATATTTATGCCAAATAATTACTTGATGGCAACATTTTATGTAATGCTTGAGGTACTTCACCTGTACTGTTTACTCTAAATACCTTTCAAATATGGTGAAAATTTAACAGGCATTGATTTTTATGCAATTTTATAGCGGTTTTATAAAATCAAAGGGGCAACATAGGATACCTCAATTGTTAATAAGGTCAAATGCCTAGACCAGTCAAATGTCTTGAAGTCACGTTGTAATAAGCTGAACATGTAACATTGACCCTCATTGTAAAATATGCTATTCAATTAAAACCTAACTCATTTATGGTTACAAGCAAGCCCTCATTTGTTTCTGAAGTCCAAGGGTCACGTATGCAAGGGCAAAGGTCATGTTAACCTTCATTAACCACAACCAAAGGCAACTCTCAAAATTCCACCCCATCACTGTTTTCTCGCCAAACATGCCTCAATAAACAATCCCACTCCCTAAATGCTGAAAATAACCATTTCCAATTCTTATAAGTGCAAAAAAGATTGATAAACAACCAAGTATTTTCCTTAGTAATAGTTTCATATTGTCACACTTAAACAATTCTTTTACACTGTATTTGCTACAAAATAAAGCTTTCCTAATTTACCTTCCAATATGACAAGTAGCAACATGTATATATCATCTCAACATTCTTAAAGTCCTGGCCATATCCCAGCCAGGGGAATATCTTGGGGGAGGTGGGAGAGACTGGGATGGGCTGATCATGGGTGTATCAGGCTAAAGGGTAATTAAGGACAAGAGATAACAATTCAAAAACATTCTGCATACACCGTGTGAAAAAGCTTAAAATGTACACAATATGCAAGCTATCTGTTTTTTAGTTAAGATCCTTAGGTTTGTAAGAAAAGCAACCTCATGTACTTTAAGTTGTGTATCAGTCATTATTTGGCCTTTAGCCTTTATTTGGCCTTTAGCCTTTATTAGGCCTTTAACCATGGGTGTCCTGCTACCCCTGGTACTTCAATGGGAACCTGTACAATATGCAAGCTATCTGTGTTATAAATACTTAAGATCCTTAGGTTTGTAAGAAAAGCAACCTCATGTATTAAAATGAATCAGTTATGAATATCACCAAATCTGGAACTTGGGTGTCCTGCTACCCCTGGTACTTCAATGGGGACCTGTACACATCAAGAAATCTTACTTGCATCAAAAATGCAACGATCAAAAACAATTGGGTCCATCTTGAAGTACAAGTAAGATGGGTCAAGGATTCAAAATTTTAGATCATTGGGATTATAAATAATTCCAAAAATTAACTAAAATCGACTCCCACATTTAAGTATCATCATCATCATCAGTCGACTGCGCAGCAGGCGATCGCAAGTTTCCTCCAGTCACTTCTGTTTTGGGCCAAGTTGGAGATAGCCTTTGGTTGCAACATGTTGTTTGCATCCCCCAAGAGCTTTTGGATGTAGGAGAGATACGATGTTCTCTGTCGGCCTGGCTTCCTCTTGCCATGTGGTGGTGTGTAGAAAGCATATAACCTACTAGGCTCTCCCTCTGGCATCCTTAGAATTTTTTTTTTTTTTTTTTTTTCGTGTGAAAAAGCTTAAAATGTACACAATATGCAAGCTATCTGTTTTTTAGTTAAGATCCTTAGGTTTGTAAGAAAAGCAACCTCATGTACTTTAAGTTGTGTATCAGTCATTATTTGGCCTTTAGCCTTTATTTGGCCTTTAGCCTTTATTAGGCCTTTACCCATGGGTGTCCTGCTACCCCTGGTACTTCAATGGGAACCTGTACAATATGCAAGCTATCTGTGTTATAGTTAAGATCCTTAGGTTTGTAAGAAAAGCAACCTCATGTACTTTAAGTTGTGTATTAAAATGAATCAGTTATGAATATCACCAAATCTGGAACTTGGGTGTCCTGCTACCCCTGGTACTTCAATGGGGACCTGTACACATCAAGAAATCTTACTTGCATCAAAAATGCAACGATCAAAAACAATTGGGTCCATCTTGAAGTACAAGTAAGATGGGTCAAGGATTCAAAATTTTAGATCATTGGGATTATAAATAATTCCAAAAATTAACTAAAATCGACTCCCACATTTAAGTATAGGGCACATGTACTGGATACATTTACAACCCATTCGATTTTTAACAGTGCTATGGTGAGTTTGTGTGATAAGTAACTGACCACGCATGACCACAATACTGGAGCCAATGAGAAACTGCATCATATGCAGCAACTTGCATATTGAGGATTAAGCCCTGGGGGAGGGGGGACTCCCATCTTGGAGATGACGCGTATGTAAGACCCTCATTTTCAGCATCGCTGTCACCCAAAGACCCCAATATTTTTAAATGGGTCACCCAAAGACCCCAATATTTTTTGGGAAAACTGAAACCACTGTTCACTCAAAGGAAGGCCCTTATTTTAGGGGAAAAGTTTGCAAATTTTTACCTAAAGATCCCCTATTTTGGGTGAAATTTTGCAAAATTTTCACCCTAAGACCACATTTTTGGAAAATTTTGCAAATTTGTCACCCCCAAACAAACATTTTGGGGCATTTTGACTGTCTCTCACCCAAAGACCCCTATTTTTGGAGTCCTCTGTCACCGAATGCCCCTGGGTTTGGAAGTGCCAGCCTAACACCTATATCCATTTCATATGTGATCCCCTCTCCACACACACACACACCCCAGGGATTAGGCAAGGCCATTATGTAATATTCATCTCCATATTTGGCACAAGTCCTGACTGTTACAAAACTGCTAAATATTAAAATGTTAATTACTTACATTACAGCATTCACACAAACTTTGCATTTAAAGATAGGTGACCCGATCATGGTCTGATTTTTCATATTTTCACAAGAGAAGATATCAGTAGCTTCCCACAATGCATTGCTTCCAATGGAGGTTTTGTATAGGTACTGATGTGAATCGTTAGAGATGAAACATGGCTAAAGTAACAGTACTTATCACAAACATGCATTTTTTTTGTTTTCACCCTCACATTTAAACTTATCACCAAAAAATCTGATTACAAATTTTGAGTTAAATCTGCCCAGCTACTTGTGAAGCAAATGCAAAAAACAAAAATGTGTACCAGATTGGCCCATGGGACAGTGCAAGCTTCACTATGAACTAGTACGACTAATTGTAACGAGTGAAAATTTCACTCCCCAAAAGAGTTTAACTCTTTTAAACCACTCCAAAATGAGTGGTTTGTACTTAAAAATTCCCACTCAAAAGAGTGAACATCACTCCAAAAAGATTTCCACTCGTTTTCGTGTTGTCCTTCATTTCACTCCTCAAGAGTGTTGCCCTTCGTTTAACTCCTCAAACGAATGGAAATCCACTCTTTTTGGAGTGATTTTTACTCTTTTTGAGTGGAAATTCACTCTTTTTAAGTACAAACCACTCATTTTAGAGTTCAAATGAGTGGTTTATAAGAGTTTCACTCTTTTTGGAGTGAAATTTTCACTCGTTACATTTAGAGAGTAAAATCTCAATTCCCTTGGCACAGTTCAGTAGATTTCATTTACCAATGTATTTAGAAAATACACCCCCTGGTTTTTGGGTATGATATATGATACCCAGATCACACAGTTCATGTCAATGTATGTACAAGTACAACCCACTGAACTGTGTCCTTGGTGGATGAGCATATTGTAACTCATAGTGCTTGTTGGTCTACCACATTTTTGGCCATTTTTGTTCATAAGATTAAAGGGAAACATTTACCAAGCTTTAAATTTCACTGAGTTAATGAGAAAATTATGAAATTTCTTCTGATACCAAAACCTCAATTTTGATGAAGGAAAATGGGGAGACAAGGTTATCGATTGGGTCACACACCTTTAAGCATTGTTGTAATCAATACTGAATAGTAAGATCCTCATACAAGATACTATTGATTAAAAAGATCTTATTTCAAAAGTACAAACATACCTTGACTTGTTTCTTTAAGCTTCTGTTCATAACTGCAGCATACCTTTACACGTACTGAAGCTTGCTCTGAAATGAAAGAAGAAGAAAATGTCCACATTAAATTAATGGATTGATTTTCAAGGGATGCCAATTATACAATGATGCTAACTAGATTGCTCATATTTCCTATTGATTTTCATTGATATCGTGCCAGGATGGGTTGGAAATCTAAATCAGGCTGTAACCTAATTAGGCCGATACTGGTAAAATAAGAGGGCTTCGTTGACACAGTACTCCAATCAGGACACTCGATAAGCCTCTAACATTTCTTGAAACATTCGTGACTCATAAATCATATGGCTTGGAACGTAGCATTAATTACTTCTGAATGCTCAATGCAGGGAATATTTCACGGCCGCAGAGCCGAGAGAAACAAAATTTAACATGTGGAAATAGGCTGCAATACGACTGTTTTATTGTTATTGCTACTGGCTTTAATTGTTGGTCATTAGCCCGATGTGTTTACACACTATGTATCTTTCCTGGGTGCTTGGAGTATCAATACAGCACGCAATTCAATGGATGCATAATAGCAAAATCTGAAATATTTAATATTTGTTTACATTTTCACCAGTCTAGAAGTTTTTCACACTTCATAGGGCAAACATAGCCTCATTACTAACGCCGGAGTGAGCTAAGAACAGCACCAGACAGGCTGGCCTGTGGAGAAAAGAACACTACAATAACAAAATGTTCGACTGCATGCAGATCATGCCATAGCACTTTTTAAGTCGCCTTGTGTGACTGAAGCAAATGACTTGAGTCTGCTTGTTGTGAATTGGAGATTTATATAGGAAATGTCTTTGCTTTACTGATCTCTGCCTGTTTGTAGTTTCTGTTGGGTGCTATATATGTAGCATTACAATGACAAATTGAATTGTCATATTTAATCAATCAATTGATCATTCAATTTTTTTCACATAGAGTACATATGTAAAGATGATATAATTGTGATAACATATTAAGATTGATATGCTTTCCTTAAAGGTGCTTGTTCCGATTTATGTCCATTGTGTTCTCTACTTGATATGAGAGCCTGGTACTTGCACATACCCCCCCCCCATCAAGTACCGTGTGGAAACAAACTTGCAGTTTTGATAGTAGAAGCAATAATGCACATTGCAAAGCCTTATTCAATAAGTACTCTGCTAATATTGATGGTTAACCATTAATTCGTCGGTTTTTTGTTTATATCTTGGGAATGAAATGGATTTGAGCCTGAGGGCTCAAACTTCAGGACGACGACAACAAGAAAAATATGGCATTTCATCTGATATCAAAATCGATACTACTTTCGGGTAAATTGGGAAGGGTCCCAAAGACGATCGGAACACGCACCTTTAATATTGTACATGCAGCCATAATAAGTATTAGGAATAGGAAGTGCAAATATGGTTGCAGAGCTCAAGTATAGCAAGTTGTACACAATGATCATCAAACAACCCTATATTTCAGAAATATGTTTTACTTTATAGAGGTTCCTTTTTTAAGGGTTTAATTTTTGCAGATTTCATGAATGGACATGGAAACATGAAAATAACAACACATGAAGTCGGAAGACATATTTATGTCATTAATGTAATTATGGTTTTACATTATACTTCTAAAGTGCAGATTCCACTAAATAAACAATTTGTGCAATTTCCCAAAACTTGACACTTGTGAATAATTCCAATTGTGGAAAAAAAGTATATTTAGTATTTGATAATTAGTGACATGTTTATTGAAGTAGTAGAACAATGGCATTACTTCCCTTTGTGAGATAACCTTGTATTGTTTATAATGTACATAATGTGCCATTTGCAACTATATAGTTCATCAAAAATTGGTTTGAAGGTTTATTGATTCCATGAAAGAAAATAACTTTGCACTAATGATGTTATGGAACATGATTAACTGACAAATGGAGAGGGCTTTATGCTAAAATGGGAGACTAATGAGGAATGATAAGGCTAACCAAAAAGTTTGTTTTCAGTAGGAAAAAATCTAAATGCAAAATGCATTTTGTTATTATTATTTTTTTAAAGGAATTTCCACGGAAATGCCTTAAATCACACCAAATGTTAAGTCAAAGTTGCAAACCATACTTTACTGTAAAAATTATTAGTTTTTAACAAAAATATCAATTTAGGATTACATATTTTTTTATTGAAATATTCTATCGCTGAGGTATTTTTGTAAAAAAAATAAAATTCTCTCAGTTCATAAAATTAACCAAAATGCAGCTAAAATGGCTCCAAAACCAAAATCTGTGCGGCCTACTGGAAATAAACTTTTCTTTTGGCCTAAATAGAGATTTGTATATGTACTTGTTTCATTCTGTGATTTGCTAAAAGTTTTAGCAAAACTTAACAAAAATGCAATCAAGAACCCAATGAGGTCAAGTACCATACCATACCATACACTGTGAGGCATGTGGGTGAATGTCAAACCGCCTACCCACTTAGCACTGTATCCCCATGTCTAACTCTTACATGGTGAGACACACCCACATATGTTGAAAGGCACACTAATAGGGTGGGAAATAGACTTGAAATTGAATTTGTCCATTATCTATCTCATGTAACCTTGAACAAAATAACTTAACTAGGACATATGACTTACAACCTTTTTATCAGCTTTCCATTGTATGGGCCATTTCACAAATTAGGCAATTAATAGTTTCCCCTCATTTTTCACACTGAGGGACAAGGGTTTCATATTCATTAGCCAAACCCATTTCATTTGCACATATTACAAATTTTAGACAGTACTTCAACTACTTGTATACTCCCACTGTAGAAGTCAACCTAATTCCTGAAAGGTGCCAATTTCAAATCAAATCTAGCCCATTAGGCCCCAAAACACAATAAAAGTTGAATACATTCATTTTTTTAATAAGACAATACCAAACTCAACATTCATAAAACAGACAAAAATGTTCCAATTTTTTTGGCATATTCAAGGGATTTCTCACACACACAAAATACTGCTTTCAGGATGACTGCGGATGCCTAGGAAATATAACTGTGACGAGATACACTGAACGTCCCACAAATCCTGAATGCTGTGGGCTAGTCACTTCAAGAGTCTTGACAAGGAGGCTAATGTATTTGAGTATGGCTGCCATCTTACCCTAACCTTTGCGCCTAACCCAAAACAACAAACTTGACACAACACAATGGACTTTTAGGGTGTTATGCGCAGAAGAGCCGTTTCCCCCAATGTGGTTTGCACATTTTTCAATTTTCTCATATAAACCCAACAGCCAATTTTCAAAGAACAGTTTATTAATCATCTACCACACTTGTAAAGAAAATTTTGCTTCAATCTTGCACACATTTAGTATTGAACCTCACACCATCTTAATCATTTTGGACGTTAACATAACACGCAATACAAGCGCAATTTGTTACTTCCTTGAAGAGGTCACGACTACAAGATCAATGTACTACCTTACTTAAACTATAAACTTCAAGGAAATTTATTCAAACTATGATAAGATGTTATGCTATAACTTCTTCAACCCATATATATGCTACACTGTTTACCTAACAAAAATAACACAACAAACACACAAACTACATTCAATTTTGTCTATTTCGTAACATTTCATTACTACTTGAAAGAAACACAGCAACCATACATTAAAGGCACTATCAGTGATTTGCTAAATCAGAAAATAAAAAAAGAATCATCCAAAATCAGATTTTTGCATGTTTGTAACAAGTATAGGTATCCTAATAAAGACAAGATCAGGTATTTTAGTCATTACTATCCGTAGGGACACTTACTACAACATGTAATTGAATGGAGATTCAAATCTTTGTACACTGTTTTCTTTCTTTTCTGTCTACTTTTCACTTGGAAAAGATAACTTACGACAATTCTACAGACTTATTCTTCACTTTTACAGTATTTCTGCAAAATTCTAAAATTTTGATTCACTTCAGGTGAATCACTGGTAGTGTCTTTAAATAACTGTTACATTTAAGAACAGATGCATCCGAGAAAAGTTACATTCAAGGCATGTATTAAAAACTCATAATCTGTGACCATAATAATAATAATAATGCTTAATTTAGAATACAGGTAACACAGAAATGCTTGATATTTTGTATTTAGCACACATGTAGTTTACTTAATCTGCCATTCCAAGCACAGTTCTACGCACAGTACACAGAATTTTAAAGTTCTTCATTGCATAATTCATTGAGTGCTTGTATCTGCCCTTACTTCTGTTCAAATTTCAGCAATCATATATTTCACAAATAGGCCTATCCCCCCACCCCGCCCAAGAAATGATACAACATCGTCACACAACAACAACATTCAAGCTTACTCATCGGGGCAACTTCAACTTGCCCGTTTTGCACAAATTAAACTATCATGACAGAACGGTCTTGTGACAACATTAGAAATATTGCAGCCCACTTTGCATAAACCCCCCTTGTTGGCCCCATCCGATGAAACTTCACTCTGTTTTCTGTCCATACATCAAGTGTACAGTAGACCAAACTGCATTGATTGCAACCTGAATAATGAGATCCACTATCTTATCCAACATTTTGCTTCAGTTTCTCTAAGCTAGATGTAATACGTAGGATTGGTGGTGATAAGGGACTAGTTATAATTTACTACACAAAGTTCAGGTAGGATAAGGGGGGCGATGGCACTGCACAGACAGGAAGACTCTTACGGAAGCCCCCGCACATGTAACGCTTATTTTCCGATATGCACGCCAGTCGCCACTCTTTCACTAAGTGAGAATGAAAACACATTTCTCAGTTTACCTAATTGGCAGTGACCTTTCCCTGATAATTATTGACTGGCTGCTGACAAGAATCGTGCACACACAGGTTCCTCGACCGAGCCTACAAGGCTGTCGAGTATTAGTATTACCAATCAATCCTGTACATCATACGAATTACAAAATCCATACTCTACATTTACTGCTTTAAAAATAGTCAGAATTTCTTCCCCGAGTAAACAACGATCAAAGCAAATCACCTCCGGAAATTTCAACTACCACCCAATTTTGCTTTTGACAATATTAGCTATGGGTTAGCTTTTATCGCCGAGAAAAATCAAGCACAAGGATCCCCAACTGGAGCACTTAAGAACTTGTGAAAAATATGAAAACATATAATATATGGGAATGAATTTAAAGGGCATAACTTCATGTACGGGTATATGTCCTTAGGCGTATCGTGGTATGTTTGACTGCAAAAATCAATGAGCGCGATCATCATTCCAAAACACACTAAACAGATATGGAGGCTAGCTGATGGTACAAATAGTTTATAGCCTGAGTTTCTAGCAGAGTGAACTACATATAAATTCAACCCAACATGTTTGCATGAGAAGTTTTAACTCCTCAAAATAAAAAGGGTTTCCATTTGATTACAAAATTCATAAGTCCAGCTTAAGATTTCCACAAAAAATATAAATATTGAATTGATTTGATAATAATGCATAAGTAAAAGATGAAATTTAGAATTTGTCACCTTTCTTAATATGCTTGTATGAGGAAGTTTTCAACTTCTAAAAATTAAATACTTATATTTCTTTTTAAATATTTCCTATTTTTTAGTCTTGTGTAGGTTACTAACAAAACAATATATGTTCTGATTATGTAGCTTGTCAAAGACACAAAATATGTGGTCAAACTGACCATGACAAGGAAGCTAAATAATCTCAAAACAGTATTGATAATTGCATCTTTGAAAGACAATGCCTATTTTAAGAATACACATTATGCTCTCATGTTCCCTGAACATTGTTGAGTGGAATTTTCTGCACAGAGAAACTCTGTTATATCACATCTCACAGCTGCTGTGAAGAAGTGAATATCCTTGGACAAATGTATTGATGCAAGCAGTGGTGAATAGGGCAGTAGTGTTCCCTCAACAATGCTCAGGGAACAAGGGTTAACTGTCTTGAATGTGGTAGATTTGCAGCAAAGTAATGCATCGGTATCATTACATTATACCCTTCGCACCCACTATGTATCATGTGCTTTATTCGGTTAATGGAATAAAGCATGGTGAGTAGGCGTGAAGGGTATAAAGTTAATTTGCTGAAAGCCACCATCAGTGATTTTTGCCTGTTTTTGCAACTATCCTTCTTAGGTACGATACATACATCAAAAATGAAAGTAATTTCGCAATAAAAATAGGCCCGTTCTCCTTAACTGAACCTCATAAATACCCCAGTAATGATAAACCGGCATTATAACATTCAACTACTCATAATGCTTAATGCCAGGAGTACTTTGAAGACTGGACCACCCTACTCCCGTCATCACCTTTCTTCACATGGGCCAATGATTATCACGTCAGGTTCGCCAGCACTTCAACTGCTGTACAAAACACAAAGGCACGGTATCACATATCTCAAATTTGTTAGTCCAGGCTCCACCCTTGATTTATTTCAAGGTGACGCTTCAATTTTGTCAATTTTGTTGGGATCTGAAGCTTCACCACCGTTTCCCATGACTGAAATTCACAGTTCAGCTTCACTACTGTTTCATCATACATGCCATTGCATAGTTTAAAGCTTCACCATCTGTTTCACCTTCACTATTAGCTTTTGATGATTTCAAGCTCGTCTTTCACAATCATCACCCAATGTTCATTATTACAAGACCATGATACAAAGTATGTATAGGATAAGGCAGTAGTGGAGTGCATTCGGGGTTAATTGAATTATTGGAGGCAGTAATAAATGGAACATAGGCATTAGCGGGCCACTGTGAGATGAGAGCTTGAGCGCGAGTGCTCACAGTGGCCCCGCTTATGCATATATTACTTTATAATGCCTCCAGCAGGCATTAATCCCCGAATGCACTCCACTCAGGCCTTATGGCTGTCATAAGCCACATGAGCATTATTTTATAAACTATCCAAAACATAATACAATATTAACATAACTCTTTTTCTGATAGATTTTGATTAACTTTTACAAATTTATAACTAGAAATATCGTAGTTCTACGAACTTTCCACAACACTGGGTTGACTGGCATAAAGCAAGCATTGGGAGAGAAGGTGTGAAAAGTTATACAATGTAATAAATTGATTGAAACTTCGATGAGTTACCAGCTTAATAATAGGTTAGCTTTTGACATAATTGCCATGATTACAATTGAACGTAGTGATTACGCATTAGTCAATACTTACTTCACCAATCGGATTTGGATGAATAAGCGAAGTCGATTTGCATGCCGATAATTATTCATTAAGTTCTTGATGTATCGCATCTATTTGTATAGGTCAAATCAGGGTTATTAACACCGCAGACTTTAAAATAAACAATTGTAGGACCTACTGCCGTTAAAGTTTGCTTATTTTTTAACACCATAGAAATAAGATTTCTATTTTAAGGTATAGCCTCTGTAATGAGTGTCAATCTGATTCTTTCCCCGTTCGTAAAGCCACATAACCTGGGAGGTTGTGGTAATGAACGTTCTGGCCTTGGTATTATTGCATTACCATGGCAAGTGAACTGTTCAAGCGCTTTCACTCGAGGGGGAAGTAAAAGCATGCGTGCTGGCGTGCATTATTAAATTCTATTGTTTAATAATGCACGCTTGATAATGCACCCCCTGATAATGCACGCATGCATATTTAAATCGTGTCATAATGCACGCATGCATATTCATATTTGAGGTAAGCGTGCATTCACGAATATAATTTTACGCGAAAACAAAGAAAAACCACTCGAAAATAATGCTCTAGTGGTTTATGATCAAATCCTGAATTCCACACTTGTTACAAAACAAACATGTCAATCAGGTTTCAAAGATGCAGCAACATTATTATTTATTTTGTTTTAATCCAATGTTCCTTCAGATAAATTTTTGTTGTTATAACAATAAAAACAAAGATAATATGTATACAAAACCTGTTTTAACTACAACTCTTGTTTACTAACTCTTGTTAACTGTTAAAAAACACTATCTACTGTTAAACTGTTCCTTGTTCCAGACAAGTTCCAGGTTTGCATTGTTAGCTTTGACATGGTGTTTATAAATAAATGTACACTAAAAATGATCATGTTGCATTTTGATCATCATTTTGAGTTATTGTGTAACCTCCGTGTTTATAGTGAATGTAGTTTTATCAAAATGCATGCATTTACATTGTTTTGTAAACCAAGCTATTCTGATGGAAGAAGGGAGGGATCAGATCCACCAAAGACCAATATTTGAAGGTCTTTGGATCCACATGAGAAGGGAAGTGCAATTACCTGTGGGTACATACGCTCAACCACAAAAAACACTCCTGTTTATAGAGACAACCTTTAAAGAAAATCAACATATAATATAATATAAAACAAAGCTAAATTTGGGGATGGTTTTTCATATCTCGTGCATAAGGACATAAGCTTAAAATCAGGAAGGTCGGTCGGTCGTTTTTTTTTATAATTTTTTTTTTAACTCATATCTCCAGAAAGTGATTGCTATTCATTTAAAATCCAGCTAAAAACGTAAGAGGGGCATTCAAATATCTATTAGAAAAATGTTTCTTGTAACTGAACTTTAATTTTTGAAAAAAAGTCTCAATGTTGATGTTTAGTTTGACAATTTAAACACGCCGAAATCCCAGGTCCCACAGTACACTTATTGCCTCAGATGCGCAGACCGACTGCCATGGTCCATTCGGACCGATGGCGATTTGTACGGTGCATAGTTGCAAGCTGCCATCCTTGTTACAAACCGCAAAAGTCTCCATTTAAATCGGAAGTTGTAACACAGCTGAAAACCACCTCACAACCTTTCAAAGCTGTAACACTCAACGCGTAACTACCGTAGGATTCCATCGTGATCGTGTTCATGAAATTAGCAATGTCATACGCGCTGCAAGCATGTGCTGACAGTGTAACGACAGCACGTGTGAAGTGTAATTGATGCAATATTCAATATTTTTCGCTGCTTCAGAGAAGGAGAAATTTATTGTTTTTTCATTTAATAAACTGTTTCAACTGGTGTTTTTTCAAAATGGTTCGTTTATATTTGTTTATAAAAGTTTTTGGTACCATTGCACATCATTTTTTTTTTTAATTGAATATTACAGTGTTTGTCGAATTGTACTCTGTATCGTCGAGTATACGGTGCAGTAATACGGCCAGCTGTACTAAGGCCAATTTTATTTTCCTTCGTGTTTCTCGCACATTTTGATATTGCCACACAATTTCATTCCTAATTCCCCTTGTCATTTCCAAGAATAGTGAGTGTTTTGCCCGTGCAAGGAGTTAAATCCGAGCTACTCTTTGTGATTTTCCGTTTGGTTGGTTTTTTACACATTTATCAACTGGAAAACAGGTAAAATAGACAAAATCAAGACTTAAAAAAAAAAAAAATACCGACCCGAGATTTCGGGATTTTGGGTCGGTCGCGGAGGGCAACACAACAATTCTTTTTTGGCCTTATAAAAGTTGTTGAAATGTTTGAAATGCACGATTTCGACATGTTTGCGACGCGACCGACGTAATGGATTCGACGTCTTATCACCAGGAATCACAAAATCACAGGTCAAAGCTTCACCCCTTTCAAAAAACTTTTAGGTAAAGCTTCACCCAATGAAAATAAAAGGAACGCCAGGACTTCACTATAACAACATATATGGACCTGAAGCTCGACGTCGAGTCGACGTCGATTATTGGCGACCCGGTAGGAGGGTGGGTCCATGCTTCAAAGTGACGCCTGCATAAGTCCACGCCACAATTCTTTTCTCAGAATTGGCAATCTAACATACCCCATGGTAAAGTTGTTGTGTGCTGTAGCATAGATGGTTTCACCTCAAGTGTAACACGGTTCTGTTTCGGCGGGAATGTGGGCATATTTTGACGCAGAGAAAAAGGACTGTGGCACTTACTGTCGTTTACACATGATTATGGTTTCCGATTGACCACCTTTCTGTAAAGTCCATTTCAGACACGGGCGCTCCCCACCATCCGAAAGGCAAATTTTGGCTTTATAAGATCATACTCGCTTTTTACCATTTACATGGTTAATTATCCACACGCTTGTGCTTAAAATGTCAAATTCCTGATTTGGCTAATTTTATTATATTCTGGACAAGAAATTTACTGAGTTCTGATAGTGACTTTAACTTGTACAAAATTAGTGTTGAAACCAAAATAAAGAAGGCAGAATGTTCACAGAGCACAAGAAGGGTCCATCATTTGAGGCAATTAAGTTTTGGGTAACTATGATCCTGGTAAAGAAATTGATATAGAAAACTTAATCTGTTGAAAAAAAACTTGCTTGGAAAATCTCAAAAACAAATTGTCACAAAATTAAAATCGCTTCAGAATTAATGGCAAGACTAAAAATTTGACAGTACATGCTTTAAAATCTGACCGCTTAAGAAAATCGCATGCTTATAAAATCGTCAAAAAAGTACTTTATCAGGCATTGTGGTCCACAAGGGGGAAAATAAGAATGCTTCAGATGTTCAATCTCTTCTAGACA
The DNA here is from genome assembly GCA_023653785.1 of Ophioderma brevispina. Classification (NCBI taxonomy): domain Eukaryota; kingdom Metazoa; phylum Echinodermata; class Ophiuroidea; order Amphilepidida; family Ophiodermatidae; genus Ophioderma; species Ophioderma brevispina. Next base: position 31,433 of record JAMKCH010032434.1, on the reverse strand, counting down.
TGGTATTGCATAAAAACCGACAAAGCTTAATGCATGTAAAATGCTATTTTTTGAAAGCATTTTGTAAGTGACTATTCAAAGCTTCCAGAATTATCCACCAATCGCAAAGGCATTTGAATACTTGTGAAAGCTCGACAGTTGAATAGCTACGAACCACGACGTGATTACCATGCTGCTTTTCAGCGATTTCCACCACAAATGTATCATATATAGACTTCATTACGCAACAAGAATGACAAAAGGAAAATGCCAGGGCTTTATAAGTGAGAAAGTACTGCACTATAATGGGTGCATGCCTAAATTTATGACAATGATCTACACAGTGTTCCACGCTCCTTAGTCACTTCTTAACCACTTCATCGACAATATGTCAACCATTTTGGTAGAAACAAAAATTCTAGAAACAAAATTCTGCTTGTCTTAACTCAATAAACAAATACCAGCTTGGGATTTTTGGATATTTGTGAATGCCTCTGTCTGTCACGACCAAAATCTTTTTTTGATGATTGCATTTTGCTTTTTGTGTGGAGAGGACACAATTGGATTCCATGGATGAGTTTGCAGGGAGGGAAAAAACGCAATCCATCAAACCACCGATTTTCATCAGGGCGTGCGAGACTTGTAATCTTCAGGAGTACCAACCTAAACTATTTAGATATTGCAACCAGAACTCACACTGAAAAAAGGGTGACCAATTGGTCACTTACGTTTGAAAAGTCTGAAAGATACGAATGACTGGGCTATTGGTAACAAACACATTAAAGGGGTGCCTCTGACTACAATTAATTTTCTGGATTTGGATGGAAATTTGCACTATCAGTGATTGCTTAATAAATCAGAAAATGCTTAAATCAGTGAGTGCATTTTGGTAACAATATCCTTGATAAGAATCCTAACATACCCTGCCAGCGATATAAGACTCAAAGCAACCTAATAAGATAAGCAAAAAGGACTAAAAAAAAACAGACCCAACTGACGTGACAAGCAAGGGCACCTAAGGGGGATCCAAAAGGATACAACTCCACTTCACAACACAATGGGCAAAAATAAAAACTACTTTAATGAGAATTGCAAAACCCCTAGGGGGAACACAGACACTCAACACACTACTATACAATTAAAAACCGACGGTTTCGGAAAGATAAAACTTTCCTTTTCAAGGTTAAAAAAGACCATAGGAGACGAAAATAAAAAAAAAACCCGGTTTTACGGGCCCGATCGACCCGATTTTCAGTTTGCAGGATTTTTTTTTTTTAGTTTTCAAAAAAAACATGTAAAAATCGGCTGTTTTAGCCCAAGTTTAATTTGGCATTGTTTTTTAGAAAATTTTTTGTAACAATTTTTGTAATATTTTTCTCTTGATTTTTCAGATTTTGGGGGCTATTTAAGGCCAATTTTGAGCTCCAGTAAAAATATAAAAAAAATTAAAAAAGAAAAATTCGCCCACCGACCCTACTCGCAAGGTCCGCTCGCCCGTAAAAAACAGGGTTCTTTTTTCGCGCTAGGGTCTACCAGGTAAAAAAAGCTGTGGAGCCCAGCACCAAGGACATGAAGCTAAATAAGGATAAACGCTGGATGTATATATATTATGTTGGAAAAACTTTTGTCTGTATTGGGCACGTACCACAAGGTGAATGAAGATTTTTTTCTCAAGAATATTGTTTTTTTCCTTTCAATTTTCGTTGAAAAAAAAAAAAAAAATTAAGGAATTCTACAGACTTATCTTCACTTTCAAGCTACTCCTGCAAATGTCAAATGTATTTTTACGTTGCACCTAGACCACGAATAGGGTCTCCAAAAATTCATTCAAATTCCAATGTTTTTTAAATGTGAGTAGCCAATGACATATAAATTAGGCATGAGTTCTTCCATGGAATTGGCTAAAGAGTATCTGGCTTTTCAATAAGCAATCATTTTAACATTTTAACAAATCATAAAAAGCTTCTACAACCAGCATACTACTGCGTACAAATGGCATTTCATACTTGATCAATGGTAGCATGTTCTAGGGGAGAATTTCAATTGTTAAAATGTGAAGTGCACCTTAATGTCTCTAAATCACATTTTTGGCAAAAACATTTGTCAAATCATTCAGGATAGTAGTAAAGGAAAAGAAGTAAGAATTTCAAAACTACAAGCAAATTGACCAAACGATGCATGATGCTTTGAAGGTTAACTAAAAATTTGTTAACAAGATTCACAACCAATTTTAATTGCCTTTGCCTGCGTTAAATATGCCAATAACCATAAACAATCATATTTCATTGGTATTATCATTGTCATTATTGAAAAAAAAATCAGCTGAAATTTTTTTCAGGACCTGTGTGATAGCAAGAAACTAGCAAGTTTTTCAATACCCAAATCTCCCAATGATGGATATCATTGTGGTTGAAGCTAGGATCACATCATACATCTTTCAACAGAGACTAGATATGGCATGCATTATATATGTATAATATCAAGGGTTTAGGGCAAAAAAGGACCCCATATGCAATAAGCTGCCACATGGAGGACTGGCAGTACAACACTAATAACAAACACTGACAAATGGCAGCTATTGCGATGGGGGCATTCTTGCACTAAACCTGCTGCATATGTATGCTGATGTAATTTTCAACGGCACTCCTGAGGACGGGGTGAGCCCCACCCAATCAATGCGTGGATATCACAGCTTCAGGATCAACTACATTGTAAGGAGTTAGGCCCTAGGCCTAAGCTTGTCATATGAAATGTTACTCACACAATATTTGAGGATTCATTTTACCAAGTCTGTTGTGTAACAAGAGAAGATACCAGTAGCTTCCCACAATGCATGCTTCCATTGGAAGTTTTTTGTTTCCGGTTGCCAGGTGGAATCGTTAGAGATGAAACGCTCTTAAAAATGCAAGTTTGTGACCAGTACAGTCACTTTAGCCATGTTCATCACTAACGATTCAAATCAGTACAAGCATTCAAGCTTGGACTACGTTTAGCGGACACGGGTGGGAAAAAAAAAATATTTAGGGGTGAAAACAGTCAAAATTCTTTGAGTTAACTTTTAACAGGTTCTAAGGGTACATGTCAGCTATTTCAGATTTTGGCACTTAAAACGCCCTTATATTTTTGCAATGATTTGAGAATAAATCAGTTTTTTGCCAAATTAGCCAAAAATGGCCAATTTTGGGTGACAAAAATTTTGGAATTGTATTTCATGGAGTGTAGGAACATGAAAACTACCTAGTAGTGACTAATTCTTTATGCCTAATCATGTGACAGGGTACATTGTAATATCAAATCATTAAATGGGATCAATCTATTCTTTATTGTGTAAAACAGGGTTAGAAAGTCGGCGCTTCCGGGAGGTGACAATTGGATTTGGGAAAAAAAAAATGCAATTTTCGCCCAAATTTTGTGATTGAAAAAACCACAACTCCTCAATGGTATGAGCTATGGAGAGCTTCTTGTGTCTTTTGTTCAGATTTCAATAGCTAAATAGTGATATAAACTTGATAAGTTGCAATGTACTGAAAACAATAAAGTAGTAATATGTTACCCCTACCCCTAACATTTCGGAGGCGTGGAAAAAAAAAAGGCCTTCGCAAAAAAAATAAGTCCTTCAAAACTGTTAAGGTTAAGGCTAAACAAATAGAAACTTGCTATAGCCAAGACCTCACCTCTTAGCAAGTTTATATTTGTTTAGCTTGAGAGTCCCAGTTTTTGAAGGACTTATTTTTTTTGCGGACCGAATTTTTGCTCAAAATTTCGGGACTTCGGCAGAATATGCCTTACAGTGCTTATGGGAAAAATTTCAAGTTAATAAGTATGCATTTTTTATTTCAGATTCAGTTTCTACACAAAATTTCACCCTAGAAAATGGTATTTTAAGTAGGATATATTTCCCTTGAAGTTGCCACCATTCTGTCCACCAATTCAAACGTAAGTCAAAGCTTGAACGCTTGTCATCAGTACCTGTACAAAACCCGCCATTGGAAGCAAATGGCATTGTGGGAAGCTATGAAATTTCTCTTGTTTTAAACCTATTGGCACTAAGTGTTTCTACCCATGACCACCCCCAACCAAAACACCCTCCGGAGGAACCTGACAACAGTAGTATGGATATGTCATCTGGCATGCTCAGTATAGATCATGGGCATATGGACTCCAAACAACCAGATAGAGAACACAGTTTTGGTATATGAGGGCCACAAAACACGAAGAGGGCAGGCTTGTAATGGTCTCCATATTCAAACAATATCAAGTGTATTCCAATTAATATAAACAGAGGTTGTATGATTCTGAAAAGGCCTTTTTCCTTTGTTGAAGCAAGATGCCCGCCTGTTTTGGCCCCTATAAATACATCAGGGTTATGAATTCAGTATCTGACGACCACCATCCTGAACGTGAAGTTTTTTTGTTTTAAAGGGTGCTAATTAATAGGGTGGTGGCACAATGCTAAATTTTCCTATATCAGAATGCAAAACACTCATAAAATGCAATCTAAGGCTAACAATGTATTCCAGTAACATGAAACCAAATAGAGGTATATTAAGAACAGTCCCAAATGGTTTTTTGGGTTTGGAATAATACCCCTTGTTAAAATCATGTGACCCCACACAGAGCCTATTCTCAACTGGGGGGGGGGAACACAGGGACATGCTGCCGAAATGGGTCTCATTTTCACAGTGGCGTAACGGCGGGGGGCAGGGGGGCAGGTTGCACCCCGAGACTTTGGGCGGGAAAAAATTGGCAAAAATCATGCTAAATCAGCGTTTTTTAGCCCTCTGACCGGCGGAAAAAAATTGGCCTTTGACCCCCCCTGAGAGGGAAATTTCCAAAGACTGGGAAATTTGCCCATCAGAGCGGGCAGGCCGTTACGCCACTGCATATTTTCAGCTTCGGATTTAAAAGGTTGATGCCAATTCTGGTTAGCGATGGGTCTCCTTTTTCATAATTTTCTTAAAATTTGTTGAAAAGACACATCAATTCTGGAATCGCAGCATTAAAATGTAACAAATATGCCCCAGCAATCAAATTTTGAGGTGGAAAAAGTGGCAAATTGTGTTCACTTGGTTTAAAATCTTCAATCTCCAGAGAAGCACTTTTGTGCAAATTGGCATAAACATGGGTTCTACATCCAGTCTTGAAGACACCTCCCAAAACCATGGGATTATCAAACACACATTTTTTAAGTGACTAATTCCCCCTAAAAATGGCCTTTTTGGACTTTGAACAGCTCATCACCAAAAAAACGTGGATTCTGGTCAAATTCTAAATTTTGGACCTTTAATCCATTGTGTGGAATTTTTTAAGGGGGCTTCCCAACGCCCACACCCTACATCCCCCTGCGTAGGGACCTGCAGAGGTGTTTTCTTATTTAAAGTTTTGAGAAAAATTCAGCAATAAAATTTTACAAAATCTCGCCAATCTACAAACCATGTTGTGATGAAAATTTGAATGCAAGCTTAATGCACTGTGCTATGCTTGCCTAGCAACTTATGTTTGAAAGCGACTATTAGAGGGCATAAGGGAGAGTGATCTAAAATACAGTTCAATTATTTCAATTACACATTCAAACACTTACATAGAAATACATATATACATAAGGTAAGCGATTAACTTTTTGCATAAACTTTTTATCTTGAGTAATTGACAAAAAAAAGTATCTTTTCGAGTTGTCTATATTCCCGAAATAATGAAGTCAACGAACCCCAGATACATTTGTACTCCATATCATGAGCAGTATCGAATAAATAAGCCCTTATTAAGTACAGATAATAATATCTCCTAAATTAAATACCGAAATAAGGAGATTCAAATGGCTTTTAAACACCTTCAAGTGCTCCATCGAGCCGAATCTTTTTAATTAACAATTTGATACCCACCGATACGAGTAACCAATCTAGGCATATTGTCAGGGATTTATTTTCATTGGAGAATATCTACAGTGCAATGCACTGCTACAGTAAAGCTTTAACAATGCAGATTAGTCAGATATATAAACAAATTCATATCACTGCCTCCAAAATTATTTCGCAATAGTTCAAAGTGCCCTACTTATGGTTGTTACCACACAGTCCAATGCCTGGGAGCAAAATTCACAATCTCGCAGGCACAAGTGAATTAAACAAATAACAAAAAAAAGGAAGTCTTGTTTATTCTGATTCCCCCAGCTGTCGAATCGACAACCAAGCATCTCAATTATAGCTTTTTAGAAAGTCGTTTAAAACGATTAATGATTTAACTTCCAAACTTTTGATGACTTTTGAAAGAAATGGAATCACAGTAATAGATATAATAAGTAATGTCATTGCAAATCTCTATTCACCTTCAAAGATAATGTGAATTGAGATAAAAAAGCTATAATGATGACATGTTGTGTATCTTATAGCTAAATCCAGAACTTGGCGTGGGTGCTTTTGTTCCTGTCAATCCACGAAGTGTGAACAATTGATATCGATACTTGTAACTTTCATGTACGCTAAGTTAAATATTTAGATTACAAAATTCTTAAATTATGGTTAACTAACTTTTAGAGTAATATTTAACCATATAAAATAGCTTTACAGCATTTACTGTTTTCACAAAAAGCTAATGGGAAGCAGCTCCATTTTGGCATAAAATCTGTACAAATGCCTCCCTCCACATTGTTTTACTCGTGGAGAGATACTTCGCACACCAAAGGAGTATTTGTCATTTAATATGCCTATGGTGCTAAACTTGCAGGGGTCAAGCTCAAACGTCACTGGAAGTTTTTGAATGTGGGCAATGTGAAAACTGATTTGAAATTAAAACCTGCATTCCATGGGTTTTTTGAAGTTAAATTCCAGAAATTAAGCTTTATCACCACTACACAGATACTATCATTTATTCAAATCATTTATTTTTTTCATGTTACTTAGATTAAAGGTCCATGGCCCTGATCTGTTAATAGCCTAGTACCCCGAAGTCCAGATTTTCGGAAGTGACAAAATTTTGGTTTATCACAAGAAAGCTACTATTTTTCCATACCTGTGAAATTATTGGCTAAAGGATGTTTGGTTTGGAGTGATGAGTTGAAAATTTTTGCAACCTATTGGTTCTCGACCAATATTAATTTTACAAAGTACTCTATGGAGCTTACAAAAATTGACAGTTTTAGCTTCAATCAAAACGGATTGAAATATCGGCGTGGAACTTTACAGATGGAGTTTTGGGGTGAAAGCCAACCTATCAGATGAAAATTCATATACTTAAATCGGGCATCCTCCTTTAAGCAGAATCTTTTTGATTAGGAGTCCCACATGTGTAATTACACCATAGTTACAATGTTAAACCTTGACGAAAATATAACAAATTTCTATTTGTGTGAATGCTTTATTTGCAAGGTATTTCAACACGAGGTCATCACTGGCGAGTTTTTTGTTTCTGTGTGTATGTTGCTGACAATAAAAATATCATTTTTTAAACATATCATTCTAACAGGGTATAAACAATATTTCTACTAATATATTTGTATACAGAAGTTATAATGAAGTGGAAGAGTAAGTACTGGAAAGTAAGCTGAAAGAATGGCCTGTCAAGTCCCAGACTTTGTTTCTATTAGTTTGAAGTAGAAATGAATGACTCTTTATAATTAAATTAAAAGAAGAGTATTTTTTGAGTTTTTAAAAAAACATTAGAGGAATGTTGTTCCCATTGTTGATTATAATTATGGCTTGTTGCCCTTTGTTTCGGCATAGTGAAATGGTATGTTTTCATTATGAATCTTCCTAACATAAACAAGGAAATTGACAACTGCAATTTTTTTCTTGGGCCCCTAATAGAATCCTGTGCATTCTTTTTGAACAGGCACAACAGTGATGTATGGGTTATAACAGTTTGGTGGCCAATTTGAAGTCTACAAAGGGGTGATCGATAACATATGACTGATCTTCTATCCAGTGTGAAAGGCAATATCCTGACAACGCCAAATGATATGAAATAAAGGCATTTAGGCAGCGATATGATAGCAACATTAAACAAGTATCCATAAATAGCTGCGTAGCAAAAAAATGCAAGTTACAATTCCCAGAGTTAAAGACTTGTACTTGGGAATTTTTTTTCCCTAGTTTGAAACCTATTATGACATTATTATGGCCAATATGCATGGTACAGCAGAAATGCTATGACCCAAGCTGAACTCTGTGCTCTCTCATCAGGAGGGGAGGAGTTAATTCACACCGTTTGTACTCCATACTGACACTGAAACATTTCATAAATAATATATTTGTTACATATTAAAGAACTTGTGGAAACACCTGGGTTTCCTTTCCTTGAAATGGTCAGTATTGTTGTTTAGAATCTTATACATTGTAAACCAACCAGCATTATGACCTTAATCTTACCTTATACTTAACACCATTTATGAGCTTTGTCTTGCCTAAAATTTAACACAAGACAGCATTCATGACAATAATCTTACCTTACACTTAACACCATTTATGAGCTTTGTCTTTCCTAAAATGTAACACAAGACAGCATTTATGACCTAACACTTGACACCATTTATGAGCTTTGTCTTGTCTAACACTTAACACCATTTATGAGCTTTGTCTTACCTAAAAATGTAACACAAGACAATGTTATGTCCTTTGTCTTATCCAACATGTAACACCAGACACAGCATTTATGAGCCTTAATCTAGAAAATGTAACACATGCTTTGTCTTATGGGTAACAGCATTCATGATGTTTTACTTAAAGTTCCAAATATTGTGTCATAATAGTAATTTCATGTAAATTAGACACTCAATAGATTTCTCACCTTGTATTTGGCTACAGAAATGCCTTAAAAGAGAGAGAAAAAAGAAACGGTAATTTTGATTTGCTTATATTTCAATATATAACATAGGCTGAATTTTGTATTTGCTCCTATACGAAATTAGAAATTTCAAAATTTTTGTACCAAAGAAACATTTCTCAGCTTAATCCTTTCAGATGGGGATATTTTTAAAGAAAAGCTTTACATCAGAGCAAAAATCAGTACTTTCGATTTTTTTAGGGACATCTGGTATGTAAAATCTCTTGTTGCACCTTTAAAATATAACACCAGACAGAATAAGACCATTGTCCTACCTAACATGTAACATCAGTCAGAATTTATAACCTTCGTTTTACTACAATTTAGCAGGGTAGAATTTGCCACCGTTGAATTTCCATTGTAACACCAGAAAGGACGCCCTTTCTCTCTGTACCAGTATCTAAAATGTATACATATGACATTTGTCTTACCTAAAATTAGATACAGAGCATCTAAGGGATTCCACTTTCAGCTCAGACCATTTTCCAACACTACGATTCAGATACATTTGCCTTGCATCCATTCAAGATAGAAATCTCCTATAATCCTATTTAAAATTTTAAATCCATGCAACACATGAAAAACATGAACACTGAGAAGTCATCATTTCACACTGAACAGTTGCATTTTTTTTTGTCAGCTCCTGGAATTTGATGCCATTAAGTCATGAACATTTATAAACCATCCAGATACTCAGACATTTGTATTTATCTGTACACATATTATACATGGTGAGAACAAAGTCCAGTAGGCCTCCGGTTTGCATAATTTGTCTCTTTGTTGGTTGCAAATCGGGGTGACTATGATCAAATTTGTAATAGCGCTATCTAAACAGCGATTATTATCATTACCATAGAAGCAGCTCAGGGAGGGATATATTCGGCATTTGATCGCACACACACACTAGCAACCTCAGTCATGCCACAGTTGAAAATTAGATAGAATGTCTGCGCCCTATAAAAACCATCATAGAGAACAGATAGAGTTTAAATTTGAAACCCTACAGGCCATAGCCCGGGTTTAGTGAAATTGCAGAAGATAAATAGGAATGATAGATAGTTACACAGCAATGGTGCTGTCACCTGGCATAGTTCCTACAATGCGCTCAATCAACTTTGCCCCGATATGCCCCCTGGTGCCATTTTTGGGGGTCACAGGCAAACCATGGCCGACTTGCAAACCCAACTGACTCTCCCGGCTATTTACACATTTTTTGCTAGGATGGGCATCCGTATTATCCTCTCATTTTGTTGTTGGCTTGTGATAAATTCACTCCATGGCCACAGGGCCAAGATGATATTTTGGCTGGCTTCAAGACTTGACTTGACTGATAGATCTCCTACCTGTTGTGGCTGTGTTGACATAGATTAACTCCTGTGAGTGGCAAACAGCAACAATTTCAATATGATAAATCTATGTGCTGATCTGCTGGCAAAATGGCTGCCGCTATCTCTGTGCGTAGCACTAAAACCTCTCCAAATTGATGAACCCATATAATACAATTAGCTAGTGTCTATTCAACAAGTAACATACATAAACAGCGCAATATACAGGCAACAAAACTCTGCTTTAAACTAAACGCTTTTGTCGCTTTGTGAATTTTATCAGCACAATCCTGACAATTAAAAATTTTGTGTGGTACGAAAATGCACTTTTATGACACTTTATATTATGTATGGATATGGTAACATCTGCTTCTTAAAATTATTCAACCATGACCAGTGTGGTACAGTAAGTTTCTATCAACTCATATTATTTTAGATTTTCCTCTCTTTGATGTGATCAACAGCAAAGCATACAGAAATTTTATGTGTACTTGCTTATGTGTGTATGTGTACATGCTTATGTGTATATGTGCATATGCATGTTTATCTGCACTTTCAAAAACACTTTTAATGTTTAATTGATGTGAGAACTGCTTCTCAATCTCAGTCCAAGCAAAAGATAAAAAAATAGCATTTACTTGGAAATAGGGACATAAACCTAAAGATTTGACCACTGAATGACCTTTGACCCTGGATAACCTCATTTGAACTTATTTGCCTGGTACACAAGATTTTCAACAAGTTTTGGCTGAATTGGACTAACTTGAAAAAATATGCAAATAAGTTCCTTATCATAATGACCTTATTTGCATAATAAATATGCAAATACAGTTACATGATATAGTTCAACCTGCTCTATTATCATACCAAGTATAAAGCTTATCAGTCTATGTGTACAAGAGTATGATCAAATCAATGCAAGGTGAATATTTTCACACACACACACACACACACTCTCTACATAAGTATTTGTTAATGTTATGCGCCGATCCTGGGGGTGGGGGATCCTGGGAGGTAGTATGGGTATGTGCCGCCCACTCGACTCTCATTTTCAGGCTCTTTTTCAGTTCCAGTGACACCCATTTTAGGACCATTTCAGTTCCAGAGACCCTACTTTTCATGTCTAAAGCCATATTTACCAAATTCTCTTTGAAACATCTCAAAGTAGCTGGAAATTGAGGTAAATCACAGCTTATTTTTTAAAATTTTTGCAAACCTAGCTCCAGAGACCCCCTTTTTTGGCCTCAAATCAGCTCCGTAGCCTCATTTTTTAAAATTGGGGGTGGTCTTAAAAAAAAAAAAAAAAAAAAAAAAAAAAAAAACCCCCACCCCACCCCCCGCGATCTAGTTGAACAGAAGTATTTAGATGGCCAGTTGGCCACATATTTTATAAACAGGCATGATGGAAAGATCAACATGAAATATGGCTTTGAAATGACATTTGTGCCATGCTACTTCAGACTGCTGCATTGAAGAGGGTTTATTGTTTTCAGTTAAAGCAATTACTATATCAACATTGATGCAAACTTGCTATCTTATTGAAAACAAATTGCCAGCTCAGAAAAGGAGGCCCATCTGCCAAAACTGTATAGAGGTTTTTATCTATTATAAAGGCTTTAAAACATTATGTTCAAACATGAAAGCAAAACCAACATAAACATATCTATTTTCACATTAAGATGAGAAGTTCCATCAATATATTACTGTATTGACCCTAGTAAAGTCCCAACTTTTTTCTCTCTGAAATTAGCTTGAAATTAGGGGGTGTGATTATAATGGGATATCCATCCTAACATAAAACACCCTAGCATCAAAATGTTGGCCTTTTCAGAGCTTTTCCAAGTGTCAAATGAGATGTGTGATCAACAGACTTGTAAATGAATTGAAGCATGGTCTAATTAAGTTTGTAAAGAAAATCACAAGAAACTACCAAAACAGTAATGGTGTCACCAAAAATTGCATGTAATCTATTAATTTCCAGCAAAGAACGTGTTGTGGATTTTCATAGGGTTTTCTGCTATTCTTCAGATTCTTTCAAAACTGGGATGGGATTAAAACCGAACATGGGACTATACTCGGGTCAGTACGGTAAATGCCAATAAAAATTGCAGATACAAATTTTGCAAGTTCTTCTATATTAATTATTCTAATTACAAAATTATTTCTTTTGCAACACAGAATTTCAAGCTCCAGCTACCATTCACAGGTAGGGTTTACTAGGCAATACTTCCCTTATGAAGCACATTATATTTCATTTTATTCTCTAATTTTTCATTTACTCTATATTGTTATTTACAACAATAAATACAAAAAAAGTAATCATACTGCTACTTTATGTTCATTACTTTCCATAATCTATTTTTCATCCATATTTTGTTTTCATTTGCCTTTTTTGTATTTTGATTTTTTAATGTATTCACCATAAATCATGTCAAACCTGACGTCCTAAAAACTGAAGTAAAAGGCTAAAAATGGGGAGGGGCATTTTTTCCTCCTTGTTTTTCCTTTAAATCTCAAGTCAAAATATAATAATACTAAGTTGGCTGCATGATCAGCATATAAAATGCACTTTTCAGGAAATAAAAAATATAGATATTCACTTTAAATAGGAAATGTATTGGCTGAAAAAAAGTCAGACTAATTTTTCCCTTTTTATTTCAGCATTTTTGTAGAGTTGGTTGGATTACACCAAACAAAAATTTTTTCGTTTATAGACTTAATGGTCAACCTGAAGGAGTTTCACTGCAATTTAGTAAATGCTGTCCAAGACGGAAAATACTTGTCAGTTAAATTATTGAAGTTTCAGGAACTAAAAAAATAACTTTGTTTTAGAAGCATCCTGGTTCCGAGAAAATAAAACGCTTTATAGTTCAGAAAATAAAATCATTAGACTTTATATAAATAGACCCACATGGTAACTCTGCTAATCAGGATAACCACTATTAATTACAATGTGTTCATCACTTACAAAAGTGTTAACAAGTGACAGTGAGTTAATCAAGTGAAATGAGGAGCATTTTGGCAAGAGTGTTTTAGAGTCAGATGCATTTACTGTATGATCCGTTATTACTGCCCCAGGGTTTTATTTCCCTACTTTTCCAGCATTAGAGCATGAATTTAAAACCAATAAAAACACCTTTGAATTGTAATGGTGGTTTATTAATTGGTTGAAGGTGCAAATTGAGATGCCGTGAAAGAGCACTCGCATAAAAAAAGGTAATATCTTACATTCTGCCAGCATTTTTGATATGTAGTTGTTGTGGGAGGTGATACTAATATTCTAGTGGATAGGGGCACATGGCAGAAAAAGTAAGAATTGGGAAGCTCCTTGCAGGAAATTTGGTATTAATGGACGGAATTGGTAATTTCTGAAGGAAAATTTTGGAATTAGAAGGAAATTTTGGAAAGTTAGAAGGAAAATTTTGGAATAGAAGAAATTTTGGAATTAGAAGGAAATTTGGAATTTAGAAGGAAATTTTGGAATTTTAGCGGAAATTTTGGAATTTAGAAGGAAATTTTGGAATTTAGAAGGAAATTTTGGAATTTAGAAGGAACTTTGGAATTTAGAAGGAAATTTGGAATTTAGAAGGAAATTTTGGAATTTAGAGGAAAAAAAAAAAAATAATTTGGAAACTTATTTAGAAGGAAATTTTGAAGTTGGAGGGAAAAATGGCCTTTTGTACAGAAACACCACATCTAACATCTGGAAAATTTGACTTTGGCCGCTGCTTCACAGGAAATAACATTTTTTCATGCAAATGGATATGGGAAAAATCAAAACCAAAATCAAATCGATAAAAAACTGTCAAGAATTTGTTGGATTGATTTGGAAACTTTCACACAAAATAACAGGAATTGAGAGGGGAAACAAGCAAAACTGCCTATCTAATCTGACATCAAAACGTTCAGCTTCATACCTCCCTAAATCTTTTTTCAATGAACACAGCATGTATGAAACAGTTGAACATTTTGTATACAATACAAAATGTTCATGGAGTTTTTTTGAGTGTCACGGACTTGCAAAATAGGGTTCTTTCCAAATGTGAAGATTATCATTACCACAGAACATTTTGCATTGCACCGGAGCTGCAAATTGTTCTTTGATTCTTTACACGATCCTGTAAATTATCCAAGTGATCTCTGCCCCCCCCAAGAAAAATAAAAGGGGGAAAGTTGCAAAAATTTCATGGAAATATGTACACTCATGTGGAAAATGCGAATTTTTGTTCTGAAACAGCCTTCTGACAGACTGTTACTTTTGACATCGTTTAAATAAATTCTTCCTTGGCCTGGTTAAAAATATTAAATTTCAAGAAATCCACAATGCCATTGCACTGAATTTGATCTTGACTCCACCTTTATCATAACCTAAATTTCTTCAGAATACTCAGCCATGAAAAAACCAAGTTTTCATGAAGGTATTGTTACATGTGGAACAATTGACCAACAAATGTGGTGGCATTTTCCCAACCAAAAAAAAAAGAGCACCCACCTCCTACTGGAAAACAAAAACTCACTTTTTAAAAGCATAACCCATAAGCACTTTAAATAAATGACACATAACCATAATGCGATATAGTGTAATTCGATGTACAAAATCGCTCCGAGTCTGATTGAATCAAGTCAAAATAATGGATTTTTATCTGTTGTTGTTTGGGCAACTTTTGTCAATTTCCTCAAGGGAAAGTAGTCTTTCTAGGGCTCTTGTGTTTATGGACCTGTGGCCATCTGAATTATAACCCAGTCTCGAAATCACAATGAGTATTGACCAAGATGGAAAGGACAGGCAAGAGTGGGGTAGGAAAAAAAATTCAGTGCCCGAGGTGTTTGGTCACTTAAGTGTAAATGTTCAAATTATTATTGTCATGGCACTTAGTAATGAATTAATTACTGCTAAGGGTTTGTTTGAGGCAATATTGATTTTATTTTAGACATCATAGTTGAGTTCACCCCAGAACGGAAGTAATATTGTACACGCGCACATGAAAGGTTCTGTCGTTTTCCCCCCTTCTATCAAACTGCTGATTGCAAGTGAATACGACTAGGTAATAATTACGTGGAGGTTCAATTGACATGTCTCTTGGCTATGGAAGTTTAGGAATATGGGTTATTGCTGTACGGGCAAAATAATAAGAGATTTTGTTTTTCTAACTGCTTAGTAATTTACTATTCTGATTGGGGAAATTACTACAAATAGGCCCAAAAGACAGCCCCTTAACCACTTCTGCCCGTGGTGTAACTGTCACTGGTGTACTGGAGGCCAAGAAAGAAATGCCATTAAACTAGAAAGGGCGAGTGGGAAACTCAATCCCAAATGCCCTCGTTCTCACCATATTTGTCCTAATTTCCCCCTAGATTGCGTATTACCCAAAAATGGCAGTTTGCCCGCCCTCGCCCACTGATTATGCTCCATGCTTTTAAATTTTACCGATTGAGATCTTTCATTTGAAGAAACATTGTGCTGAGAGTTTCCTCAGCGGAAACAGGAAACCTCTCAAAATAAGCAGGATTAGTTTTGAATTGCTATTGAATGTAGACAAACAAAAAGCAACTTGATTTAGCATTCAACTTATTTATCCACTCGGTTTCAATGTCTTCATTTTTACCCCACTTTTTAAATTTTTACCAGCCACTCTCTTTGAAGTCTCTCCTTGTGTAATATGGAAAAATCTGGGTGCAACCTACGTCTATGGTGCAACATAGGCAATGTGTGGGCAATATGTAACGCTTGCACTTCTTATAACAGCATGGACAAAGTGAGACCTACTTTTGAGCACAGAATTTACCAAAGTCAAACAATTCCCACCTATCGTTTTCTTAATTAGTGCTCAATCATACCACAATAAGCACCCACCCATCAGTGATGAGATAAAACTTTCTGCTACTATTGCAAAAAAATTATTTTTAATTAACACCTTTGCGAGTGAAAGAAGGATACATTTTCACCAAACTGCTTGAAAATTTTACGGTAAGGCTCAAACTAAACTACAGTTACTTTTATCTTTACATGATTGGAATCATTGGATTAACAAATTTCACATTTGTCTAAATCCTAGCGAAACTATAAACACTGGATTGAGGGGATTAATTCATAGATTAGGGTCATGAGGTCAAAATAGGTCAGGTTGAACATACCATAGGTTTGTGCATTTCAAGAAACATTGATTTCGATAGCATTTTAATTTGTGGAAGATGCAGCAAATTTAGAGATTTTCAAAGAATGCCCCCTTAACTGGTTATAGATACCTTTGACCAGAAATGTCTTGAGCCTTCTCAAATTCCCTAATTTCAAAGATTACTGTCACCAAGTGTTTGGATGAGATTGAAGTCTGACTTTTCATATGAGAGCACTAAACAGTCAACTTAACTAAAGTAGAACATACAGCATGCATATACACTCTTACACGCCATATACACAGAAGGAATACACTGTCGCAATGGACCCCTCTGGCTTAAAAGCCATAGGAATAAAAACTATAAGATATTGAATGCAATAAAATACCTTTCCTACAAGAGTCCATGTACCGAGGCACCACAAACATTGATTGTCCTCTACAGTAGGACACTTCATTGTCACCCAGATGCCATTAGGCATTTTACCCCCACATATGAGGTCATTCAGTCCAGCTGGTCCCCTTTTTGATGCTTTTTAATAAGGGGCTTCTTTACTTGTCACAATACAAAACAGCCAACATGTTTGGACTCATATTTGAAATAACTTGATTTTTAGCCAGGGGTATGTTTCAACACAGAGACCCTGGTTTCAATTTGGGCTGACCCTGGTGAAAAGGACAACCTAAATTGGACAAGGTCAGGATATCACATCTGATATCATTGGTATAAATGATAATTACATATGTTAGAGCTGATAATAAAATAGCGACATTTATGTAAATATCAAGGACCAAGCGCTGCATTCAAGAACAAATTCTTGAGTGGACCAGGAGTGTTTTTTATTACATTAATAAATTGTGATTACATGTACCAGGTGGAAGCATTTCCCCATAATTATAGGTAATATTTTATTCAAATAATCAACAATAAAATAGCCTCCAAGTTTGACTTCATTACTGCTAACCACTCCAATTGCCTTCAGCTGTAACTAAGCCCCCAGGGTTTGTTTGGTCTGATAATAAAACATTTCAGCTAGCAGACTCTTAAATACTGCATCATATCCTCCGCTACCACCAATACCACCCCCAAAACCAAATCCTACTTCAATCCACACACACAATCATTCTAACTTTACCCGAATAACGCCAAATCTTTTAAGACTCATTGTAATATTTATTTCACCCAAATGGAGCACAATTTCAGGCCGTCCGCATAATAATGAGCGCGGTTTCCGTGCAACATTTAATCCAAATGACTTATGATGAACAAATTCAACAAATTACGAATTTATCAACCGACTTTGGAGGTGCTCGAGAGCCTTTGGGGCAATATTATTATACCATCAAGACTTGTGGTGGTACTCTTGCTACACAGACTCGCCAATGGAATATCAAATATGCATAAATATGACTCACTGCCCACCGACAACACGGCGTAATCATTCACAAGTTTACCAGTCACACACAGAAAGACTGAGCTCCAACAAATTATTGCCACATTGTGGGGACTCAATTTGTTTTAATAAACTTGCCCTTTGCTCCCCCATTGTTTGATATCGTATCGATCGGCACATACTGAGAGCGACCACTTTGCTTCTCCCCATGAGCAATGTTTGGGTAGGGATTTGGGTAGAATCACAGCAAAATCCTACCAAAAAATTTGGACAAAACACCATTGTGAATGTAACTTTCTGAACTTAACTGCCTTAAAAGCCATTTTGTTTGAAATCCATGAGGGTTTGTGTTTACTGTTGCAGATGCCCATGTGACATGTTCTAATTATGGAGGAATTATTGTATCATTTCTTTAAGTGGCTGAAGTTCTCAAAAGGAATCTAAATTGAAATGCATCTTACACTCACACATGAAAAATCCTCCTTTGCTTTGAAGTTGAGCATTGGTTCTGCAGATATTTTAAGAGAGAGAGAAAGAGAGAGAGAGTTTTATTTTATTTACACTTTATTTCAGCACAGAAGGCCCAGATTCAACCAAAGTTGTTCTTCCCTTGGGGTCATGTAAGAGTATTTAAATACAAGGCCCCTAACAATAATAAAACAAGCTAGAGCAAGTAGATAAATATGTGAAAACAAGTTCAAGCCTGGAATTTCTTATATCAGAAAGCCATTTTTATCATGTTTACAAATTCACTTAGAAGATACCCTAACCTGGCCTGGGTGATTAATCCCTAGGATTTGAACACCACAGCAAGAGTGGCAGACAGTGGGATCAACCGAAATCCCCAGGATTATCATTCACTGCTGCATATCACAATCAATTTAGTAACTTTAGTGGCATGAAATCATCCCACCAGACAATGGGGTCCTTCTCTCCTTTCTTTCAGCTGGTACTGGGAAGTCGTTCAACAAATCGAAGGGTGGGTACCATACCACCACCAGCGCAAGTTGTACGTGCCAAGTGGCAACCCGAAGCAAATGGCTTGAGAAGATAGGGACTTCTTGGCAAGTTGAAATCGTCTGCAGACCCTGGTCGGATTGCCAAGAATAACATCGGTCCACTCACTTGACACCTATTGTCAGTATATTAGCATACATTAGGGATAAGCCTGAGGGTAAATCAATGATCATATTCAATGATCTGTACACGTGTTGTAATAGAACTTTGGAGCAGGGCATATCAGACAAATATGATCCATTAACCCCCAAATACCCTACATCACAAGTAATGCTCTCACCCTATTTTATGCATTCCCTGACCATCAAAGACAAGCAAACTGCTCTGTGTTTAGAATTAAGAAGCTTCAAAGACAGTGACTGACCTTCACAGATGTGGTTCGGTAAATTTCCATTTTGTACCAACTAAGGGAGGGAAATAAATTACAAGTCACACATCACAGACTCTGCAAAGCGTAGGAGAATTGCCCTCGCCTTGTAGAGCGTTAACCATCCATGATTATGCTCCGAGTGTGATGACTGCTGATGAAGTCCCACAGTACACAAGAGTAGGAACTGAGCGCTGCTTAATGCCCGAGTGCCAACAATTGAAGAGTTAAGAGTTATGTATAATCTAAATTAATAATAGAGACTCCTTTCACAATGCATAATGAGCCATGCATAATGGGCATATGCAACACGGGCTACTTCTATTACACAAAAGTCAGGACTCTTTTCACCAATATTATTTGATATGTCCACTAGTCCGCTGGGGATAAGTTGAAAGTCTGATGCGGACAATCTCTTCAGGTTTTTTTAATTACAGAGCTTGAACCGTCTACGAAATAGCTTCGCGTACCGGGATAGACTGACCATCTCCTTTTGTCGAATTAGGACACTGAAAAATAAGAATCCTCCCGGGGTCTACAAATCATTTAGACAGCATTTGGACAAAAGGCCCCTTCTTATTTTTAATTAGTACCCCCACTGTGAAAATATCAAATTATTTAGTGGTTCCCCTCTCCACTACTAAAAACTACCATGCTGAAGATTGACCATCTCCTTTTGGTCAAATTATAAAATATGAAAACCATAAATAATTCTCTTGGGGGTCTGCAAATCATTTGCAAAGCAGACTATGGTTCCCATCATGTTTTTAATTAAGCTCATATCCTACTGCATTAGTGTTGCAGTGAGCTGTACTGCCGATATATTGACCACTTTCTGCTACAGTTCAATACAATTTAATTTAACTTTATTACGGCAATGTAATGTGGTATTTCTCAGTAGAATGTAGTGTGGCAATGCAATTCAACACAACCAAGAAGTATGATTGTATCTTTAGTGTCTTTACCAGTGCCATCAGTATTTTCAGTGCCCCTCACCCTCTTTTGCTTATTTTAAGTTGACCAGATGGTCTATACTGCAGTAACATCAATCAAGCATTTCCTTAACTTCTACCCACTCTCACTTGTGACAGACCATTTGGGTATTTATACCATCTAGGGTTTGGTATTCTGAAGGGAATCTAACTTTAGACCCAGGCTGAATCCAGGGTTAGTCATTCCTAAGTGGACCTGTTTTCCTTTCAACATAGTCTGAAAATTTGGTGTTTTCTCACCAATTACTTCAGTTCACTCATTACATTTAACTTTCACAGAATCAGAGCTGTGAGTGGGTTTTGATAAATGAGCTGAAAAAAAGCTGAAACATATCATAAAACTAGGTAAAAAGGTCAAAAACAGGCTGAAAATGAAAACTAAAATGTTGACTGTTTGAAAGCATGAAAAAGAGCGAAATCAGCTAAAAAAAAAGCTAAAGGCCTGCAGAATGTTGAAAGAAAAAGGTACACTCATGAAGAATAAACCCAGGTCTAAAGTTGGACTCCTTTTGATAATATCAATCTATGTATATACCATTATGTTTAACAACAGATCATACATAAGTAACAGCTGGTAACTCCAGGAGGTAACTGCACTTCATTCTGTTGAATGCAATGTGAGGGTATTGATATTAAACGTTTGGGCTCATATTCCAAAAGATATTTAACAATCATTTTTAAAACTAAACAATCATTTATCTTTGAAGTAGTGAGGTAGATAAGAGACAATTCATAAATAAAATTATGAAAAAAGGTTGTGTTCTTTCTAAGTAAAAAAGGTTGTTTTTTTTCCAAGTAATAACGACACATTATTGCAGAATGTTACTTTTTGTGTCGCCTGCCCTAAGGCAGGAAGACACATAGGGATCACTTTGTCCACTATTGTTGATGTCTGTTGATGTCTGTTGATGTCTGTTGTTGTTGTCTGTTGTTGTGAAAAAAGGTTAACATTTGTTTGTAATATCCTCATACTTTGATGGAATTAAACCAAACTTGGGTCACAGGTGCAACATGGCATCCCCCCATTTGTTGATGAGGTCAAAGGTCACATACCAAGGTCAAAGGTCATGTGAGGTCAAGTTGTAAAATAGGCTGAAAATGTAAAATTGACCTTATTTGGAAAGTTGGAAGTTCAATTGGAACCAAACTTGGTTTATGGAGTTTACATGCAAGCCCTCATTTGTTTATGAGGTCCAAGGTCACATATCAAGGTCAAAAAGTCATGTTAGGCCTATCATTCGTCATTCACTAACTGCGACGGCAGGCGACACAAGCGGTCCGAGGACCGATGTATTTTTTCGATATAATGTGACCAATTGGATGCTTTTACCATAGTTCAAAATATTATCCCGTATCTACCTCACTACTTCAGAGATTAGAGTTTAACCACACGGTTGTTAAAACACATTTTGGAATATGGGAATTGACGTTTTTAATTCAGTTAAGTGGAATTAAATCATATATAAAGTGCACTAATATTTTACAGAGAAAACTTTGTCCAATAAGGAAACTGTCCATTTTTTCATTTTATGGCAAAAATAAAATATTAAAATGGACAGCTTTCATCAGTTAATTAGTGGGTAAGTGAATGAAATCAAGAACCACAACAACAGAAATGTGGAAAGTAATGCCTACATCACACAGCCACTTCCAAGGGTGGTGCTCTATCAATTATTAATTACTATACTGTAGAATTGTGCGGATTCCATTGCCTTTGGTCGATCAAAGTTTTTCATGGTACCAGCTTCCATGCTTCAGTAAAAATGGGCTGCATTTTTTTTTTTCATTTCAAATGTTTACAATATTAAATAGCACCTGACAGCATAATTGGTATTAAATGGTGCACAGACCGGGGGAGGAGGGGGAAAGTTTCTGGCTTGAAATTTCTAGGATAAAATGGAATAACATTTGTACTTTACGATTTTTGAGGGATTGCAACCAACTTTGCCTACATTTGGGTCAAATTAATGTAACTGGACTAATTTCTGCAGTTTTGTGTACAGTAGGTTCCATTTAGCACTTACAGCAGGTCACCAGGACGAGGCTTGGGAATGTTGCTCTCCCTACTGAATTGCCTCTGTAAACCCAAATAGCTTGTAACACACACTCACTGGACTGCTTCTAGCAGGTCAACTCTCATCTTCAGTAGAGCCAATTGCTCTGCTGGAGAGCTGCTGTTGAAAGACAACCTGTGATGAGGTTCACACTTGTTGGGGGTGTCATAACGGGTTATCTATCAGTGGCAGCATCCAGTAGTGTGATAACATCCACTGAAGATGCCCAATGACCTAGTAAAAAGACTCTAGGGAGTAAAGATTTTACTAACCTAATTTATACTAAATACCGACTTTTCCATCAGTCTGTTTTGTATAAAATTTAAGCCTATTTTGTTTTTGGACTATACACCCTGACTTATGGCTTTGTTAGGTTCTGATATGTATTGTTAGGATTTCTTTCAGAATACCCACAGGTAGAAATCATGGTGTACCTATAGTCCTTTTTTACACCCCTCAGTTTTTCACACATCTATATATTAATACCAGTGGTCTGTCAGTGTGTCTGTCTGTCTGACCACGTCTATTTTCTCGAAGACCGAGGGTCGCACATTCCTGAAACTTGGTGGGTGGGTACCCCTTGACCTTCCGAAGACCTAGTTTGTATTTGTTAGTGGATCAAAGGTCATCGGGATCATTCAAGGTCAAAGGAGGTCAAATGGGGTAAACGTTGGTGTCCATGGACCTGAAACTTGGTGGGGTCGATTGTTGATGCCGAAAATTTTAAGGTCATGACAAGGTCATCAGGGGTCATTCAAGCCAAGTGATTATGCAAGCAAGGTGATTGCGAAACCGCCTAGTTAAAATAATTATGGGTAAAATGAATACTGCATTTTGTTCTTATTTGTTCTTTTTGAAGTTTTGTTTTTCAGTTTTCACAAATGTTATAGTCCAAAACACCATTTTGAAAAATTGTCTCAGTTTAGCTACACAAAATTTAAAATAGAAATTAAAATGCTTGGTTTAAATTCATTGCTGAAAGTATTGTGATCTGTGCAAATTTGGTTGCCAAATTATGAAGCCAAACAGGCCCATGTTTCAACATGGGGATGGTAAACAGATCGCTTGAATTTGTCTAAAATTTCCCCAAACTTTGAATTCTAACACAAACATGGGACTAAACATGGCTTAGTACAGTAATGGGTCTTCTGAGGTCAAACCTGGTCCCTCATCTATGAATAAAAACAGCTGTCCTCGAGGAAATTGCCATATGTTAAGCGGATACACTAGTCTCCCCATGAATAGGCATACTTGTCTAATGGGTGAAAAAGATAAACACAACATCAACAGATCAGAAGTCTTTAAGTAGATCAAAACAACAAACATTTTCATATCATATGCACATGTTTAGTAAATACTTGTTGTTGTTGGTTGGTACATGTACTGCAAAAGAGATTATTTTCAAAGTCACACATTTCTGCAATTTGTCTTGAAATCATGCATGTAGATTAGCTTGGTTGGGTCAGAGTATCTTGTATGCGCAGTTAGGTAGCATTAGAATGACAGACAAATGCAGCGATTTATAGGTTTCAAAGAATGCCTGTAAGTGGACACATCACATTTTACTACTTTGTGTACACCCTATATGAAGCAGGGTTACCAGCATCTGGAGAGCAAGATGATAGTCATAGCGTTGAATTCGCACGAAGACAGCACATATATATAGGCCTAGATTATGCTAGAATGCCCCTTTCAGTTTTTACTCCTAGATAACCCTTGACTGGAAAGGTTGAATCATGCAGTCCCCTTACCCAGATTAATTGTCTCAAAATATTTGTATGCAAAAAATAATTGTGTAATTTAAAATAAAGTTACTGCTTTTGTTTAAAAGTGTACCATACATATAATGATGCATAATGGATAAATACACAAGTTACATTTCTTTTCAGGATTTTTTTTTTATGGAAAAGAACTCTTGCCGTAATGTGCAGGGGACCTTTAAAATGCAAGTTGTTACGGTAAATGTTTCCATTTGTGCCAAAGTGTTCCAAGTTCACTGCCCATGGTGAGTGGTAAAGATGAGGCGAGGCAATCTCTCTGTAAACTTAGAGCCTGAATAGTTAATTATTACAGATGTGCAATTAAATTAAAGCAATAGCAAGGAGGGGGTAAAAAGTAGATGGAATAGAAAGTTCTAACGTCAGGGTCAGGTATGAAATTTTGGTACCATTTTGGTAAAATGAAATTCCTGGCATTTTATTCACACTAAAATTATTGATTTTTACAGGTTAACGGTACCTGAAAAAAAATAATTTAATCATCTACAGTTTGTCGTGTAATATTGGCTTCAAAGGATCAATATACAATTATGACCACTAAAATATTTTCTAAACCTCAGAATACTTAGTTTACTTTCAATACTATCACAACTGATAAGAATGGTTCAAAAAAAATTAATGTTGTATGCACAGAAGCACAATTTTTACAAAATTGGTATCATTTAAACCAGAAATATTTCTATGGTCAAAACTTAAAACTTCATAAGAGAAAATAAAAATATTTGATTTTTTCCCGTTTCTACCATGGTCACAACCGCAATTGCAAAATGTCAATCCGAAAACATTTATGTTAAAACAGCCCAGATTTACGCCTCTCCTCTCTCTCCACTATAACACCTTCAGAGATCTCCATTCCCGTTAAGACAATTAGAATTAACAACCGCGATCAAGCTGCGTATGCAATCATGCCCTGCGATCGGCATGTCCCCAAATCATTTGATGCCTACCAGCAAGCTAGGTATCTCATGATCCGCTTGGTTTTTCTATTTCTTTCTAATACAGCTACAGATAATTCATCACTCATTACACATTGAGGTCTGTGATTACACTGAAATGTATAGAGTTATTGACAGTTTATATTAATGGTGAACTAGATGGGATGTTGTGGCCCATAAACCAAAATATTATATGACAATGTATTCTATGTCTCATGATGTCTGAGTCTGAACTAAAAAAATGCCAGTCTGATTAACCTCAGAACACTGGGTTTATTAATGTTATACGGTCTATTTTAGAATCTGTTCATGTTTTTGGAAAGACATTTCCTAGAATTGTGTCTCTATTTAACACAACTGTTCATGGAAAGTATAATTAACCTTCTTCCTATTTCCCAAAATGCATTGTAAATTTCATTGCCTTCTGGCAAGCTTCGACCCCTGTAACAGAAAAAACTTTTTTGAAGTTGTCAAAGAGTTCACAGGTGTTTTATCCGCATGTGCTTATTAAAGGTTGGTTTTGTTTTGCTTAGTTTTTTTTTTTGTGTGTGCTCTTATTTGACTATATTCCGTTTGTTTGTTTGGTTTTTAAAGTCAATAAATTTGACCATTGATCAGCTAATCTGGTAATTGGTGAACGACGAGATCTTGAGGCACGCCAAAAATTGTGTCAGAACTAATAGTAATTTCATATATTAGACACTCAATAAATTTCGTACTTGTATTTGGCTACATAAATGTCTTAAAAGAAAGAAGGTGATTTTGATTTGCCTATATTTCCATATAAAACATAGGCCGAATTTCGTATTTGTTCCTATACGAAATTAAACATCCGAAAGAAACATTTTCAATCTTAAGATCTTTCAATATGTTTTTGAGGCAAGCTTTACATACAATCAGTCAAAAATCAGTACTTTCAATTTTTCTGGGGACACCTGAATATTTGAAAATCTCGTTGCCACCTTAAAACGGTAGACTTCACAGATTTTAGATATATTTTTTGGTATGTGTAGTAATTAAAAATAGTCATCTAGAACTATATATAGTCACCACTTAAACCTAATTCCAAAGTTCGAGATGATCCAATGTCCATTTTCATGCCGTAAACAAATATGCACAGTATAACAGTTCCATTGGATACCGTGTATAACAAAAATTCCCTAATCTCCAAATTTTGTAACAAAATTATGATTTTGATTTTCTATGGAAGGACATCGACTTGAGCTTAGATCATTGCACACAGTTATAGTTATATGGACAAGCACTCTGTCCTAATGCAAACCAAGATTTGTCAGAAAATTGAGGATATTATCCTCGGGAAATCGCTGAGTCAGCCTTTTGGTGTCCATACTTTAAATAATCCAACATGATGTGCAAAATTGTTATTCTAAGGTAGATTTTAGTGTAGATTTCAGTTATTTAATCAGAAAGCCTGTAGCTTTCACCAATTTGGAGTATAAGGAACCCTAAATTCATGTTTTCCATTTAGATCAATACAAAACTCTTCAAAGTACATAACACACCAGGAAAAACAAGAGTTTTAAGCAATATATCATGTTAAAATTAGGTTTTTTTTACCTATATGAGTTATCGTGTAATGTTTTGCCCCCCCCCCAGATTTTACTCTGGCGCCATCCCTTGTTGATAGCCAGAGCATAAGTAAGTACTTCTTACAGATGAGGAGTTAGGAAGTTCAAGATTTTTCATTTCTCAAGAAGGTGTCAGGAGACTTTATTGGGCTCATACTGTTTAGATAAACAGCAATCCTGGGCAATTTTGGATCTATTTCAAAAATCAATTCTACAATGCCCAGCACCAGTCTAGTCTAGCCTTTATCTTGCATTCATACATGTAACTATTGTTTATCCGACTTATTGCCACTGCGGATACAAAAGGAAGGAAATTGAATAGGAATGTGGTCTAAAAATTAACTTTTGTTGTGGGAAATGGTTATTATAGGTTAAGTCACAGGATGTGAAAAGCTGCAACTTTTGAGTAATTTTATTTTTTTTAAAGCTTTCTCTCTATAGGATAGCCCTTCAGTATAATGTTAGTCTTGTTCAAGACGCTCGGCTATGTCCCCTTTCGAGGTACATCCCCCGTGTATGATCAGTGGTATTGACCTAGCTAGCTAGTATTGACCCTCTCCCCGTGCACCTTAGTCTATGTAAACCCTAGCTCGAACACGTCGTAGCCCGGACAAAGCCCGGGGACTACGACCCCCCGCTACGACCCCAATATGGAGTGTCCAGTCAGAGTAATTCGGACTATGTAAACCCGTACACACGGCATATAGAAAAGCCTAAGCATAGTCCGGCGCCAATGTAAACTTGTACACATGTCACAGTATATAGAAAAATGGTCTCAGAAATCTATTTCATACCTTCCATTTTATATACACGAATCACTCCCGTTTATAAACGAATTACTACTGTTCGCACTGTCAACACTGCTACCCGAATCTCCTCCCACATTAGAAATTGCTAAATACAGGAATCGTTCACTGCGAGGCGAAGCCGAGCGTCTTGTTATTTTTGGATTTCAAACAACTTGATGGGCCGAACCAATTATTCAAATGAGCACAGTAGCTTGTACTCATTGGATAAACGATGTCACTTCATGCTGTCAATCATGAGTATAGCCGGAGCAATGAACGGGTCTGGTCAGGTACGGTTATTTTGCGTGTGTTCATGTACAAAGGTCACGCTTCATGAATAAATGATTAAACTCGATCCCATACGTCATTGCATCGTATCTTTGATTGGCTATTAAAACTTGAATAATTCATCGTCGCCCGCATATGGAAAAACAACAACCCCCCCGAAGACTTTTTCCAGAAATTCGGAAAAAAATTTACAAACTGTCCAAGACGCTTCGCTGAGCAGGAAAATTCGTCTGCACGTGCAGCGTCACTTGTCTTTTCAATTGCGTTACCGAATAACAATGAAGATGGTACTGTAGCACTGCACTGGCATTGTTGGTTGGTGGGATTCTCAGCCGAGTTTGGATTTTAATAACAGTAATAGGCTATGATTTCAACAGTTTGCTAGTGAAATAATTCAAGAGAAGCGTCTTAACCAAGACTGTTATACTATCTTAAGGGCCCTGTAATTACAAATTACAAAGAGATATCTATGAAATCTTTATACAGTATAAGCAGAATTTCGTATGAAATTCAAGGAGTACGATTTACATTACAAACATGCAAAAACAAATTCAGAAAAGGGCAGATAATCAATACTAAAATAGGCTAAAAAGAATCTGAATCAGAATGAATTTTAGCATCCAGATTGCCCAAAAGTCCAGCATTATGCCATTACATCACCAAATGACCACACATTTCTAAGGTACAAAATCACTGGTAGGGCCAGCCAGATAGATACACTGGTGCACATGCTTACATCCCTGGCCCCCTTGGGTTCCCCAGTTTGAAAACACACTGAACCTCACACCTTGCTTCTACTCCTTCTTAGTATAAAATGTGAGCCAGTTAGGACTGGAAGGAAATTGTAGTTATTATTTGTCTACTATTTATTTTTTGACAAACTTAAACCTGGGGGTCTAGAGATTAAGACAGGAAAAAGAAAGATAATTAAAACAGGGGTCACCCAGGGGTTTACTTAAAAGCATACACAGCAGGTTGTGAGACTTGCGACCTAGTTTTGGCCATTTCTAACGAGGAAAGTGTTGCGAGCATGAGGACGAACATGTACCCTGGAGCTTTAAAGCAAGACAAATTCAATAACAATCAGATTGCCTGAAACAGGAGGAAGCTGTTTTCCAAAATAAACCTTCAAGGATAGCCCGGTATGTTGATGATTTATTTGTGACCAGTTCACCAGGGTAAAAACTGGAGGCAGTGAGTTAGGCTCCACTGTGGGAGGCACTCAAGTTTATCTTGTCTTACAATGTATCTCTCTGCAGGGAGTGGATGGGAGGAGGGGGGGTCTGTATAGCTAACATCATTAATTAATTGATTGGACTATGTTGGGCATGTGCGAGTTTAAAACATGAGTATGTAATAATCACATTGTGATACACACCTGGCCTGGTCAATTGGAAGAGACATCTGTGCATTGGTACCCAGCTAAATATTTCCATAAACAGTAAACACCACGTCCATGAAATTATTTAAAGGTGATGTTAGATCACCTTTACTGGAAGTACTATCGATTGAATCAATTGAAGGCCGGATTTTTCTCATTGTCGTCATGAAATTTCACCCTTCAATCCATCCCTTTCCCAAGATACAGACAAAATATGCTGTTTTATTGGTTAAGCCAAGTCAAATATTAGCAGCTTAGTGAATAGGTTTGGAATGTGATTATCGCTTCTTATCAAACAAACGTGTTCACACGATACTCGGTTGATCTAAGTGGTAAGTGTATGCAGTTGCCAAATATTCATATCAGAAGAAAACACAGTCACATAACTCAGAACCCTTTAAAATCATCATGAAAAGTGAGCCAAAATAGGACTCAAATACATAGCAACTTCTATCCAGAAACTTTTCGGAACTCTCTCCCACAGATCCAAGTCCCCCTTCTCCTAAAAACTTGATACAAAACTCTTGACCAGCATCACAACAAGATAAAAAATTTGCAGGTTTTTTTGTTGTTTTGATATTACACACATACAAACGAAACCTTGGACTACCACACAATTACATGCACCAAGTTTGTATTAACCACCCGCATAGCATTCAGACTGCTTCAACGTGTTTTGCTGTACCTACAATATTTGTATGATTTGGGATGAAATATGAATCTGCTTATTGGGTATGGATCAGACTTACTAAATGTAGTAAGGCCAAAAGGTCTGTCTCACATACACCATGGGCCCAAAGTTTTTTTTTTAAGAAAATAAGCAGCCTTTGCAAAGCAGATTTTTGTATTTTTAGTACGGTATTGGCAGGTTTCCCATTTTTTACAAATAAAAAAAGCTGGAAATAAGACTCAACTGTCATTAAAAGCAAAAGTGACTTGACTGTACATACTTTGCAGGTGGGTATGTGAGACACTTATTTTTTCTTGGCCTAGTTGAATACTTTTGGGGTGTACAGGTGGTGCCAAATTGAAACATTTTCATCTTTAATTAGAGAATAGTCCATGCATGCTTTCTATACAATATGGCTGATAATGATTGCGTTGTACCATATTTTGAGTCATGAATGGAAGGCAGCCACTCATGACCAAAAATATGGTTCAAATCATGATTATTCCCAATCGCCACTGCCCTATATACCCCCCCACCCACCCCACCCCCCCTTTAACCCCCCAACCTCACTATCTCATATTCCATCTCCCTCCCACCACAACCTCGATCTCACCAACCCCCCCAATCCCCGCTCCACCACCCAACACTATCCCTCCCCAACCCCCACCTCAACCCCGCCCCGCTCACCACACCATCCACACACACACCCCATCCAACCCACCTTCAGGCCAATTTATACACAAACACAGACCGTATTTTTTGTTATTTGTATTTTAACACTTTATTCTCAACTATCTTATCTATGATTTTTTAGATCATTTTACACCCACAAAACAGGGTAAAAAAAAAATTTAAAGTGAGTTGGCATCATCTGAAAAAATTGATTAACGATACGTTGTTGGTCCATTATACTAGTGTAATGCCAGCATACTTCAAGTATTTAATTATTTTATAAATTTAAAATGTTCTGTGAAACATGTATTTAGGTCATAGCCCATAACCGAAACCCTGCACCCCCCCCCCCACGGGATTTTTGGAGACCACTATTTTGGAAAACCTTATAATCATAAAGCATCAAAACAGTCGTCTGCAAAACCCCATCCTGGTTCAAGAGTGAGGGAGCTTTTTTTCAAAATGGCGGCCAATATTCACGTAATGCCCTTTTTTACTTATATCTTAATTTTTGATCCCCCCCCCCAATTCATGAGTATGTGACATGTCGCACAAGAGAACCAAGAATAGTTGAAAACCGTTTGGCATGCTAACCTGCATCTAGAGGGCGTCATATTTCAAAATTGGCCACCAAAACAATGAAACACCTGTACTTACACAATTCAGCCTTCTTTAAAGGCAAAAAATGATGGTGTCCACCTAATATCTTACTTTGTCATGCACCTGTGGATTAGTTTGAGGTAGAGTAAACACTTAAAAAAATGAAGTAGTAGCCTTTCAAGTGTCATAATAGAGGGCGTTTGTAAAAATTGTCTATGACTTACTATACTTTAGACCACAACCACAGCCTCCTTAATCACGAGACACCTTGAAAACCACATAAACCATGGTTGTGAGTCTGATGTCTTGACAGAGGTTAGTGAGAAACCAAGCGTCTTACTACGCCTGTTGCAAGAGCTCAGGCAAGGAGTGTACGCGTAGCCACGGAACCAAACCGGTCCACATAAGTTGTGTAAGAAATACTAACTATAACGTACTTCAACACAAAGGTGCTTGGTTGTGTCTATGTGGGCTCAGGGATGGAATGCCCCGGGGGAGCGTGCTCATGCCTCTCCTGTTCGGCATCTGGCCGGCGACCGCCTGAGAGTGAAGGAGCCTGTCGTTTGTCTGGAAAGACAATCCTGGAATTGGGCGCACAGGATGCAGATGTCAAAAGGGGACTCAAAAAGGGCCGTTAGATGGGCTCGCCCCTTTATGAGGAGACCCATCAGCGC
>JAMKCH010032433.1:0-16273 GCA_023653785.1 Ophioderma brevispina | reverse complement strand
CTGCAATTTTATTTATTTCAGTCCCGTTTTTGGAGGCTTTTAGCCCAAATTCACACACGTTTTTTCAGGTGCATTCGCTTTACTCTTCAGGAGGCCCTCTTACATCCTGTATATAGTGTTATAGCGCTGTCCCAATTTTGAGGCCACCAAACACACAATGTATTATGCAAATTAAAGCGTGGTAAAGGCGCATGCCTCTCGACAATTAATAAATCGTATGACACGTTCAAGAACTATATTTTGTGCTTTCCGGGTTGGCTCACATCACGCTGCGCGTAGCCCAATCTTGCCTGAGAAATTCATGGGCATGTGATTCTAGCTGAAATCACAAACTGGTCATGAAATACAGCTTGGTCATACTCCATCTAGACCAATAAACCAATTGTTGTTTCTCTAAGGGCTTCCATTTGTCACCGCACCTAACAAATTTGAAGCATTGGCTGCTCACGATGCAATGGCCGAAGTACACGGCGCCCTCAACACGTGGCATGCAGCTGATGAGGCTGGCCAATGGACATCAGATTCCTAGGATCTGGACCACGTTGTGGGTTGGGAGAATTGAGTCTGCCCGAAAATGAACCAGGAAGTAGTATCATGCCAGGTAGTATTAAGGGTCGTGTTCCGATCGTCTTTGGGACCCCCCCTGATTTACACCCTGAAGTAGTATCGATTGATATCATATGAAAGGCGTATTTTTTCTCATTGTCTCCTGAAATTTTGAGCCCCATCGCATCCATTCAAATCCCTAAGAGATAACAAAAAAAAAAACCGCTGTTTTAGTGGTTACCACTTTATTAGCACAGTATTGAATAGGGCTTTGCACATGCATTATTGCATCTACCACTCAAAACCGCAAGAATGTTTCCCACGGTACTTGATGGGTGTATGTGCACGTGCTAGGCTCTCATATCAAGTAGAGAGACACAATACACATAATCGGAACAAGCCGAACTTTGAAATCAATAATGGCACATTTTTTGAAGAACGCGTCTTCATTAAAAATTGGAGATTTTTTGCACAAGTTGTGTTGGTAATGTCTAGTAAACACATACTGCGAACGACAGTGCTCAAAAATGTGTATTTGTCATAAAAGAAACGATTGTGTAATTAGAATGGAGCCCGAGTGTTACTTTAATGGTCGGAGCTGACAGCCAATTTGTATGTCCATATCATGGTGACATAGTAGCACCTCACAAAAATGACTCTAACTTAACTAATGGAAAGCGTAGACACGTCATGGCGCAATTTCCACGGCTATTTCATATTGGAGGGACTATTCCAGCAAGCAATGTTAGGTAACACATTATTACGGGGCGGACATCCTCCGAGGATGATTACATTATTCATAACAGTACGAATATATACCTATGTTAAATAATGAAAGTTAAAAATACTGAACGACCAATAGAAATAGAAAGTCTTTTGAGCTATTACCATTCGCAGGGGGTTATGGAATTTAACGAGCCAATTCCAGATAAGCAACTGTGCAAATTGTCTGAAGGATATCATCTGGGGTGAAGGGGTTCTGTGGTGACGCGCAATCGTCGCCTACAAAACAAGGCTGTTCTCGAACCACAGTGTCGCCTGGTTGCGCGATCACTTGCTTTATGATGAAGTTTGACATTGATGCTTAGAAAGCAAACAAATTCAATGGAGAGAAGTGTTATATTTTTTGTAGCGGAAGTCGCATTTCAAACTGTTTAAACAAATACCAAGCTCTATCACCTTTACCAAGTTTGAAGTTTTGGGCGGAGCTTTAGCCAGAACCAGAGTATTTTAAAATGTGAACCACATACAGTCCATTAATCTGGCAAATCTGCAGCCACAAGCTACCAATGATCTTGTGTCACCTCACCATCAACCGACAGTTGAAGTAATTGGGGATTCGTCAGCCACAAGCATTTCAAAAGAGTTTAACCGTCAATTTCTGGAAAATTTGCAAATAAGCTCCTTAAAATTCATGAATATTCCTAAATAATGCGGACAAAAAGATATACATGATATGGCGGACCTCACGCTATCATCCTACCAAGTGTAGAAGTAAATCTGGCATAGCGTTTAGCCCTGCAGGGCATTTTTAAAAAAGGTTTAACTGAAGTCATACTTTGTACGGACGGCCATACGGATGGACACAACAAATTTTATTAGTATTTGCCTCCATGCACGTACACACTCTTCCAATACAATTTAACTTACAAATGACGACGCCGCTCATTACTCCTCATTACTGAATGGGGACGTCATATGGTTGATACAGCTTGGGAGATCTTGGAAATTCTGCAATATGTGTTCAATGACGTTCGAGATACTTTTTAGACCTCGGTGATTCAAAATTATTGCGCAATGAGACTGGGAAATCCGGTATTGTCTCCGCTATCGTAAGCGAAAACAGATTTAAATAAGACTTTCCGTTTTTGATTGTTTGGTGGTTTGTTTGTATTTTGTGTAAACTTGCGCCATGAGTCAATCCCGTAAATTGAGGGTTGAAAAAAGTACTCCTAAATATCGTAGATTATGCGCGAAATAATGTGACTATAGTAGATGTACTCTCTGGTTCGTATTAACTTGGAACATTCCTGACCACAGTGTCATCATCAATGTGACCTTTTAGTTTTAATAAGGTGAACAATGCAAATATGCATGCTATTTTCCGGGCATGTATTGTTTTTGAACAGTTTGCCACTGGGAATTCAATGGGAGTATTGATTGCTGTCATAATTATATGCGCGGAACTGTGTTTGTGTGGGCGCGGTCAAGCATGGTTTGATGACACGTACAATGTACACACATATTTACTGCATTCGGTTTTTGTTTCTACTTAGGTCATTCACCGAATTGACTACACATGCGGCGAATTGCCTTGGTGACTGCGTCGGTGACCTTGTCCCTAGAATCTTCTATACAGGCTTCAATAGAGAGGTTTGTTTGTGCATGAACATTCGTTCAGGTGACACAAAGATGTGCTTGTCTTGCTTTACACTTGCAGACCTTTGAAATGGTTTTCATGTGTGAGTGCAATAAGGTCATAAGTGCAATGCTGCCAATTTGTCGGAAATTCCATCAAACATACTCATATACCAGTCTTTGAAAATGGTCCTTTAGGCGACACAGCCTTTCCCCCTAATGACCTCTACATGACTTCTGACCCATGTTGTAAAATACTGTATGTGTGCCTGCATGTGTGTATACTGATTTTTGTGGAAAAATATTAACCCTGTTACAGTGTATTCCAAAAAAAACTTGACCCTGATTGTGGTCAGCCTTTTGATTTTTTAGTAACACATATCTAACATGTTGGTATCATCTGAGCTTAGTTCATTATCTGTATTTTGCTGCAAAGATCATTCACATGGTAGGTATAGAATCTATCTACAGTCCGTTTGAATCAAGTAGTCCTTTTTGCGCTCTGTCCCGGATTCGCATTGAATTGAACTGCGTTTTCGCGAAGCAAATCATGTGTCCAGAAGAAAATCGGGCTATTTATTGACTGCAGAATAAATGTGACGCTATTTACCCCACAAAATTCAGTCGAATTTACCACCGATGCCCAATTAACACTTTTACGTCCTCATCCTCATAAAAATCATTTGAAAAATAAATTAACTTGATCTAATGTAGCATTTCTGGAGAAGGTTGAATGAATCATACCACATGAAGGAAAAGACATCGTGACAACCTTTGAGTTTAAAGTATTGTCTATATTTGTAGACCAAATATGCCAAATCTTAAAAAGATTGTTTTGAAATAGAACTTACCATTATCACTGACCTTTTCACCGTTGAGATACCATATCTTCACATAACATGGACAATACCCTTTCAATCATTTTGTGTTCCATTTTGCTTAGTTTGGCCACCTGTGTATATAAATGGGAATCCGTGGATAGGGGGTAAAAAACTGACTAAACCTTGATTTAACGACTGTTTGCTCGTTCTATACTTATCCGCTTGGAATTATCTTTGCGGAAAATTAAAGATTAATGAAATTGGCTTTCCTGTGATACCACATATGTTGATATATTTTATTAAAAATTCAAAATGCGGCTACAATCTGGGTCAAGTTTTTTTTTTGACTCACCCTGTTAATGGTTTTAACCATCAATATTACCCGTTGTGTAATGGTTACCCACATATTAACGCTGTTTAATGGTTACCATCAATATTAACCTGTTATATGGTGAACCATCACTATTAGCACGTTAATTGAATATAGTGCAAAGCATTAAATAATCTAATACTAACCAGTTTTTATATAGCCGTCTTAATCCACAGGCCAAAGCGCGTTGACATTATTATTATCGCCTCCAAGAAATCGTCACAATCATTTCGCTTCATTTAGGTGCTGCTCCAAGACATGCCTTACAAGCGCACCAGCCTATCAGCAGTTAGATTGTAATTCCCCATAGCAGCTACCCAGATTGCTGGTGGACGAGGCATTGAGACTAAGTGTTCTTTGCCCAGGGACACAAGCACTGTTGACCACAGTGGGGCCTCGAACTCACATTTTCACGTCCTATTGATCACGATCCTGCCTTTTCCGCTAGACCACACGCGCTCTCAGCTTTGGCAGAAGAAAAAAAATCGTCTGAAGAAGGAAAGGGAATAAACTAAATGGCACAAGCACAATATTTTGTATGTGCACATGCGAATGTAACTGCATACTTGATAACTGTAGCACTGCTAAATATCTTGTCTTGAGAGCATCGCTACATTGTTTTGTTTCATTACGGTAAAGTAAACCCCACCCAATTTGAAGGCCATCACCATGGTAGCGGCACAGTGATGGGTAACCACACAGCAATCACTGTAGGCTTGACAACGGCCATTTTGAATTGACGTCTTCACGCCTATGATAGTCTAATCTTACAAAATCCATAGATTTTGCTAGCCGATGCCTCTGTGTCTTTCTCAAAGAACTGCATCATGGGAATTAAACCAAACAGGGAAAGAATTAATAGGTAGGTTTGGCTGCTCTGCTGGTGTCGCATGCTGGCCACCTCCAGGGAAAGGTTAATAAATATTCATCCATGTCTATGTAAAATATACTTATTCTGGTTGCTATACGCTCCGGGGCCACTTGTATTCAAAGGTGGATACGATGCGGAACACCAGACTTAACAAAATTGCACCCTAAACAAGTATTTCCAACTGAATAATAGCACCCATAACTCAAGAACCACAGCAGCCCCAAAAGTCAGAGCCCAAGCTTGGTGTATTGATTAGGGCCTCTTGGCCTCTTGTAAGTTTTGGGAATATCAGTGCCCAGAGGTCAAAGTTCAATGGCTACAGGGGCCAAATGTTAAAATGTTAGGGCCACCATAAGTCAAGAACAAAAGCAGCCTCAGAGCCCCAAAACGTCATGTGCTTATAGCCCCCGAGCCCCTGATGTGCATTTTGGGTATTTCGATCCCAGAAGTCAAATGTTCCAAGGGATACATGTGCCACAGCGGATATTGTGCCGTCAAGTTAATATTATTGCGTATTTTTCTTGGAATTCGTAGTTAGTAAACTTTTTCCACAGCAGTCTATATTAATGTGTATATGAAGATCTTATTTATGTACATTGTTCACACTTTGCATTGGACAGGGTACCTGGAGAATCCATGATGGTGGTGACGGGCTATCAACCAACAATAGGCTACGACAAGCAGCTGAAATAGCCAAGCTAGCATCACAAGAATGCCTGACACTAAAGGAAGAGCAGCGGCCTCATAAATTGGGATACTTAAACAGAGAACAGTTGTTTGATCTATGGGTGCGACCGGAGTTGATGTTAGGTCCCAAATGAATACATCCAAATTTAGTCATGTAGGCATTATTATTGATGAGAGGTGGTGTTCTGAAAAGCGCACTTAGTGTTTGGCCCATTGATCTGCAGGAGCTTTTCACGCTGAGTAGAATATCTGATCGATCGCCATCTGTAGACTTCAAATCAGTCACCAAATTCATTTTTATTACTTAACCAACTGCGACATATCAATGTTGTGCTTCTTTGAAGAACAGTGCACATGCATCTGCTGATACATACTTGTGTGAGAGGCTTTTGCCATGTTGCATTTCCTTGTTCAGAAAATGAAAACAATTCTGTGTGCAAACAAACGAAGGTGACAAGTCTCGCCACTTAAAGGTGCTTGTTCCGATTTATGTCTATTGTGCTCTCTATTTGATATGATAGCCTGGCACTTGCAAAATGCATATATGCCCATCAAGTACCATGGGAAACAAACTTGTGGTTTTGATGGTAGAAGCGATAATGCATATTGCAAAGCCATATCCAATACTGTGCTAATATTGATGTTAACCATTAAAATGGCGGTTTTTGTTTATATCTTGGCAATGAAATGGATTTGAGGGATCAAATTTCAGGATGATGATAAAAAAATACAGCCTTTCATCTGATATCAAAATCGATACTACTTCTGTGTAAATCAAGGGGTCCCAAAGTCAATCGGAACACGCCTCTTTAACAGTTGGGACTCCAACAGGACTTATTCCACAGGTTCAGTGTATTCAATACCCGCACATTAAAGCATGGTATTCATCCGTAGGGCCTTCATAGGGGGTGTAATAGGCCATTTGGTTAGGTAACTCCCCAGGGGATGTATTTGAACCATCCCATAAAGTCAATGCAACGGTACTAACATGTGTCATTGCTTATAATTGCTGTTACATAGCCCCGCGTGCCGTGTCTCACTGCGTGCACCACATCTTTGTGCTATCAGATGGTGCTCCATTTTGGCGGGCAATGCAAGCGTACTTGTCAACTGTAACATGAATTATGCCCATGATTAGGCATAAAAAAAATTTGTTTGGCGTAACCCGACAGACCCTAAAAAACCAGCCGACTCAAAAGTTTTTCTGGCATTTAAGCACAAATAAAAAAAGAATTCTGCTGCCGACCAACCCATTATTATTTTCATCCACAATTAAAATTTTTTTTTTTTAAGCAACACAAAGACGAAAAAATACAAACAAGATAACAAAGCACTACAAACAATAAAATAAAAGATCTTTGCTATGTCATTGAAAAACAGCTTTAAATAGTATCATCTTGTATTCATTTTGGAGTAAAACATTGAGAAGGATCTAAAAAAAATTAAAAAAAAAATAGACTGACGGCGACCGACCGACCGACCCTGATATTTTCTCCGTTTAACCAAACAAACATATGTTTTTTATGCCTAAGTATATAGGGATAAAAGGTTTCAAGAAGATAAGGACCACAAAACATTTCATGAGCATAAAAAGTACTAACGTTTTGTAGGCTAAAATGAATGTAAAAGACATGGTTTTTAGTGTTTAGAATAGGATTTTGTGGGATCACATGACCCAATTTGGAAGGTTAAATTTCCCAAAACTGGGTGTATTGTTTTTATAGGCTCCATACAACCCTCTGGGTGTAACTCCTTAAACGTTTGCAGCTAAAGAAATTTTACCAGACCCACATTCCACCTGAGTTGAATAGTGGTTTTGGTACAGGAATGTTTAATCAAAGGTTGATGTCCCATTCACTGACAAGATTTGAATTATGCCACTTTAACAGAATAAAACACTGAATTATGGTTTTTTAAATCTGTCCAGGTTACCCAATTCAAACCTGTGTCATCAGAAGTTGGGTCACTTTTTTGTACAAAACACCTGTAAATAAAATGAAAGCATAATGCATGAAAAACATAGTCAGGGATTCAAATCTGAGACGCGTCCATTAAAATACTGTGCGTTGACATGCATATGCACAGCTACATTTGACCAAGCAACAATGCATCCTAGTAACATATATGTTAGCGCGATTGGCAATTCAGCAGAAGTCAATATGCTTTAGCTGCCACTTTACCTCAGCACAATACTCACTACTGCGAATTGGTGCAGGGTGACCTGTCCTCAGATTTGATTCCAGATATCGGTATTAATTTTGGTGGATGTCTTACTCTTGGTTTTATTGTGATGACTGCATTAAGTTCATACTTTCAAATTGCATACTTTTGCAACAAAAGAGACATGGCCACTGGTGAAGCTTTGCCTTAGGAGCAGAAGGTCCAGCTCCAAACTCCAAAACAAGTATCCCCGCTCTCCCCATGATTGCATCTGAAAGACAGTTTGGCCTTTTAAGTGACCCTAACTTCCCTGGGTCCCTGATGAATTAAGCATCTTTTACGGAATAAAGTCAGCATCACATGCACTTTATTCTGTACATACTGCTGAATTCATCAGCAGCACCAGGTTCCCTAGGGTCCAAACCAAATGGCTTCAACCGTACCCTGAAAGATGTGGAGTGGACAGATGTCCCAGGACGAGACAGGAGGACAGAGATTATCCTGTAAGGCGTTGCCATGCAATTCATAAGGCACCCATTTTCATTATATCTATGATTACAGCAGTTAATCGGGAGTTCGACCTGACCCGTCTGACACAAGCTTTTTTTTCTGACTAATAATGATAAAACT
This sequence comes from Ophioderma brevispina, assembly GCA_023653785.1. Classification (NCBI taxonomy): domain Eukaryota; kingdom Metazoa; phylum Echinodermata; class Ophiuroidea; order Amphilepidida; family Ophiodermatidae; genus Ophioderma; species Ophioderma brevispina. The sequence continues at coordinate 7,830 of JAMKCH010032433.1, read as the reverse complement.
CTGCATGAATAAGCACTTTTTAGTCTGTGTTCAATGTTTTATCACCTTGTATGGTAGCGCAACACGAATGGTCATACGCATCACACCACCATGTACCTGTATAAACAAGCTTTATACATGGCATCTGTGGCGAATGCCGAAGTGTTAAAAAAATCATGCAATTTCAGGCTGAAATTTATATTTAATGATTTAATTTTGTAAGTATTAGTTAGCAGCAGTATGGTAAAACATTAACGGGTATAAACAAGCGTTCATACCCATAATACTATGAATGAACTCCTAATTTTGGAATCCATCATATGTGTCAGAAAAAACGTGTCAGATGGGTCAGGTTTCGGGGCGATCCAGGATTTGAAAAACTAACAAAATTACCGGGGGGCTGAAGGCTTAACGCTTTTCCAAATGGGCTGAGTTTGCAGAGTTTGCAGAATTACCAGAGGCACGTGCGCCCCCTCCGCGCCTCCCTTGATCCCCGCCTGAGGTATCATAAACCCCATTAATGCTTAGAAATGCCCAGCATTCAAAAAGGTAGTTTAAACTGATTTTGGTAGGTGTGGGCTGAAGCTTTTGGTTTTTTAATGTTAACCATAAATATAAAATAATTTTTTAGTTTTTTTGTTTTTTTAAATTTGCATTTTCTTCACTTCTTTCCAATCAAATGGCAGTGGGCTTGACTGGTAATAACCTGCACTGTGTCATCATATTTTGCGCATTGAATGCTCTTATTTCCATAAATTTGCTTCACCGCCTGGGAAATCTTGGCAATTCTAACTTGCATTATTTTAAGTCTTATGGTATGACCTTGCATTGATTTGACCTGTGACCTTGCGACTGTGAGGTGGACACTCTAATTATCACTTTAGGGTCCAACATGCTCTACTGGTGTCCATAACAGAACACTATAAAGAAAAGAGTCAAATTTAATTTGAACTTCTTTACCATAAGCACATGTATCTGAACTGAAATATTGTAGAAGGTGCCTGGATTTTCTAAGAATAAATTTTTGTAATAATTTTAAGATGAATGGATTCATCATGCTGGTGTATAACACCAGTATTTATGATGCGATCGAGCAATGAGTAAATTGTTGAGCAAAATACATTCTTTTTTCAGGTTCTGTGCCTGTTTTTTTAGTTTCATTTGCCTAAAACCCCCATCTCAATGCAACTTATAGTTCCCAGATGGGGCAATTTTAGGTGTCCAATCAAGAACCATGAATATAAAGTGAAGTGAATATTAAAGGTGCAATGAATATTTCACATAGAAGTGTCCTCTAAAAAATTGGAAGTATGATTTTTGCCCCTGATGTAAAAGTTTTTCCATAAAAAATATCCCCATCCTAGCAAGGATTAAGCTGAGAATGCTTCTTTGGTACAAAATGTGTGAAAATTTATAATTTCGATAGGAGCAAATACAAAATTCAGCCTATGTTTAAATTGGATATTACGCAGATGAAAATCAAAACACCCTTTTTACTCTCTTTTAAAAGACATTGTTCCTGGAGCCAATACAAGGGAAGAACTCTATTGAGTGTCTAATGAAGTTACTATTAGGACACAAATGTTGGGTGCTTTCAAAATCTCTCATTGCAACCTGTAAAATTGGCTACATTTTAAATCATAATTATAGTAGATTCACCCTCGTGTCACCTCTTATACACTTTTCCGAAGGTACTGGTTTGAATGAGGGGGATGTGCATTGGATGGAAATTAAAATTCCACCTAAATTCTATTGAAACCTGTATTCGTCTGCTAGCAGAGAAAAATCAATGATGTACTTAATAAAATCAATGCAGAGTCAACTCAACACATAGCTTCTTAACTCTCAAAAACATTCTGCTAATTTTGGGCTTTGAAGTTGCCACGAGAGATTTTTTGAGGGCACCCAAACATTGTGTCAAAAAGTCTTCTATAGAATAGACACTCAATAGATTGTCTACCCTTGTATTTTGCTACGACAAAGTCTTAAAAGAGAGAAAAAAGCGATTTTGATTTGCATATATTTCAATGTAAAACATAGGCTGAATTTTGTATTTGCTCCTATACCAATTAGAACTTTCAAATTTGTTACCTAAAAAACTTTCTCAGCTTAATCCTTTTCAAGATGGGAATTTTTTTATGGCATGCTTTTCCACATGGCAAAAATAAGGACTTTTGATTTTTTTTTTATGACACCCTGACTGTGACTCTCTTGTTGCACCCTTTAATATATTCAATGTCACAGGTGAGTTGAAACCAGAGAAGCTGAGAAAGAAGGAGATTTGGCTCGGATTTGCAACCGAATTACACCAGATTTCCTCTCATTCTCCTCATTGTTAGGAAACTTCAAAGGGCACTCGATTGGACCTTTGAAGTATGTGTTCAACCGCCTCAAGCTTGGCCGTTCGGGAGGTTTCACAACAGGAAGTTAATTGACACACTCCACTAAAATAGTCCCCGTTTTTTTGTATTAATTTTACAGCTAAAATATCTCTGCTGGCATGAAACTCCGCGGTTGTTCTGAATGATTGTTTATTATTTTAATCGTTTGCGAAATAATTGAGGAAATCAGTGGCTTTTTAAAGAAAGAGACAGCAAAATCGCCCTTTTTTTTCGGTAAACTAAAAATTTTTTTTTCAAAGGTTTTGGGGGGTCAATAAAAGATGTATCATTTTATCCCCTAATTACAATATCCGGTTAGTGCCTGTGAAATATGATATGATGAATGATTAGATAATGCCTTTTTCATTCATAACATCTCAACCATCCTTTTTGTGTCAGAGTGTCCAAATTGGCCAAAATAACTTTGAAAATTTGGGGTCAAAGTTTGTGTTATAATGATCAGGCGAGTACGGTGTCGCTGTAACTGTCACAACCCAGTGGTATATAACCCTGGGGCAAATAGCCAAATGACCCTGGGTAATTGGCATGTTTGCTTTGCTGGATTTTAATGACGTGTATGATAATTTTCTCCAGCAAGTAGCGTAAGTCTTTGGTACAATCGATTAGATTTAAGAGAGGCCGATTGAGGAAAAATGAATAGGCGTTTGTAACAGGTTTCTTTTTGAAGTAGCAGTTGAACCACCTCCTTCTTTCTCATCTTCTTGGTTGAACGTTAATCACTTTGAGGCCTGACGCCCGGGTTTTGGATATAGGGAACACCAAAGCCTTGTATCATTCTTATACATGAAAGGCGGGATTATCTTAGTTCGTTCACGAAGCAGGGGAATCGAGCCACATATTCTGCCTGCCCTCCCAACTAATTCGACGCGTCCAAAAAACTTTTCCTGCGGTGACACGATGGGTTGAATATATAGTAACAAACACTTATTGGCTTGATACATTTGGACCTGAATGACGAAACAAGCGAAACGTCACTTTGAGTCGGTTCTAGACTGCCCGGATCTGCCCTGTTCTTTGTGCAAGAGATTAGAATTGTAGTATGTAACATTCATTGGTTGCATCTACATACACAAGTGGATTTGAAATCTACAGCGTGCAGTCTCAAAAACTGATCAATATGAACTTTACTTGTGCCAGTCCGCATATTACATGTTGGAATGTATAGCTTTGCAGAAATAAATGTCACATCTGGGGCAGTGAGAAAATAATTTTAAAGTGATAGGTGTGCATTATATGGAGAGTTCCGTAACCTGACTCATCTCCACACACTTATGAATCAGAACCTTCGCGGAATAAACATGATTTATACGTGAAGGGTTTTTTCTGAATTCATTGTGTGTACAGAAGAAAAGTGTCAGACTGACCGGTCAGGTTATGGAAACTCCTATTAATTTGTAGCTTGTATGTTAGTATGGCATATTGATGGGGTATATTTGGTTACAGACACTGGTGTATGGTGTACTAATGCAATCAAGCCAGGGGAGCAAAATTCCAAGTCGTCTCGGTAAGTGCTCAGAAATGTTACACAGAACCAAAAGCAGTGGGAAGCATATGAAAATTAGCCCCAAATTCAGGCGAAAATTGATTAAAACCTCTGAACAAAATGCCAGGAGAAAATGGAAAATACATTGTTATTCCATTTTGTCTTGTGTTTTTTGAGCCGAGAATGGATCAAATTACTAAAATCACAGTTGATATTTTAATAGGGTAACAAATTGATCTGTAGCATATGCGTGATACTTTTTTGTGGGCCGCCAGCTATAGCTGGAAGGACCACTCGCAATCCGTTGTGCGTGGTGATGGTGTATGATGTGGGTATGGTGTGTGTTTGTAATGGAGTGTTTGTGTCAAAAATTGTTAAGTTTTTTTAAAATTGACCTCAATTGAAAAGTTAACTTCAATTGGAAACAACCTTATGTCATAGGTGCACAATGGATCCTCATATGTGTGACGAGGTCAAAGGTATGTGAAAGGTCAAGGCATGTGAGGTCAAGTGAAAAAAATGGGCTAACAATGGAAAATTGATCAAATTGAAAATTGAAGTTCAATGGAACCAATCTTTTGTCATAGGTCACCATGCGATCCCTCATAGTTGATGAGATCAAGGTCACGTGCAGGGTCAAAGGTCAATGGGCGGCCACAGCTTATATTTTTGAATTAGTAGCGAGAGCGAAAGCCGAGAGAGACCCGCGAAATTCTAGTTTCCTGTTATCTCAATGAATTGGCAGGAAATAACATGTGTGGGCGTAACGGATAAGCCTCAGAAACTCATGATAGGAAATGTTGAGTTCAAGCCACTGCTATAGTCAACATGTTTGGGTCCCTGGCACGATACTTAATCGCAATTGCCTCGTCCACCCAAGCAAATCTGGGGAGCTGTTATTGGGAATATACATCTTAAATGCTGATGGGATTGTGCGCTTGGCCAGCTGCCGGCCTAGATGAAGCGAAATGGTATTGAAGTTTTCCTGATGGCGGCGTAACAGTATAGGCAACAGCACTTGTTCTACTTGTGTAAAAGGGTGATAGAAATCTCATATTATGATTATCTTAATAATAATAATTCCGAATCAGTTAACCTGGACTCTAATTCTGGTTGAGTATGTTGAGCTGAATAGGTTTGATTCAAATAGTTGCAATGAGCGTAGTCTATGAGCTCTATTTCGTGAGACTATTGTTGTCCATTGAACTAGGTGGTCTCATATGGTAGGTAGGTACGCCAACGGAATTTGAGGTCAGGTACCTGCTTCGAATAGCCGAATGCCGGAGGTATGAACTCTCCCATGTAGTGTGCAAAGGGACCTATAGGCAAGAATAACTCAATAATGTTGGTTGCAATGAGACGCCTGAGTCTTCTCAATTTAAATGGGATTTATACTTTATCGTATAGGCTTGATTGATTTCTTTCATCCAGGCCTGCACTCCAAGAGGTTCAGGGCTCAATGAGATTAATGGTTGTATATGTCCTCCCCAGCTCCCAATGCACAAAAAAAGCAGGAGGAACTCGAGGACAATTGCTAGAAACGTGGCGTTTCCAGTTCCACCGTTAATTACAATCCGTGTGCATGGATCCAAATTCTAATTCCAAAATCGCTTTTTTATGACAAATAAGCAATGTTTTGAGCATTACCATGCCGGTAATGTTACATAGGACAATTACCACACACCAAAAAATCTCAATTTGAAAATGGGGGCAACTCTTCAAAAAGTGTGCGTTATTGCTCCAAGAGTAGTGGCTTAAAAGGACAAGGTGTGTGAAAACATCTTGAGACTATTAGCCTTTCCAGGGTGGTAATAATTGATGGAATAAATTGATTTAAATCATTTAAATCATGATATTTTCAATTTAAATTTTAATTTAACTTCGCGAATAAAAATCTGCTTGATTTCAATGACCAACCTGCCATTTAATACCAACTTAACGTAGATGCAAAAGAGACCTGGCTTGTCAGAAGTATTACAATTATGTGTAATGCTGAGTGAACTCATCTGTGGTACAATCACGAACGGTACAACCCTCATGAGGAAGCCGTTGAAGCCGCAGCCAAAGAAGTGGTTGCAAATGCAGCCACTGTGGAATGCCTAGAGGGTGGTTGAGAAAGAAAGAAACTTACGGCTGAGTGAGACAGGGCGAGACAAGGCAAAGACGAATGAATTAATCATTGATAGAACCACCATTCAAGGAATGCCTGGCGGAAGAATCTCAATGCAAGGCTGAATTGAATCGTATAATCTGATGTGAACTGGCCAAAAACTCCAACAAACAGAGGTGACTTGAAAGTTTGCAGAGAGAAGGGTGAATGTAATACAACATGGAAATATTACAAAATCTCTGCGTCAGCCTTAAAGATCTCAAACCAAAGTCAAGAAAAGGGATGGTACAGCCCAATCAAGTGAAAAAGAACTTCTTGATTGAGTGGCGGCAAACTTTAGCTCTCTACTTCAACAACGATAATGGTCTACCAACATCTGAACTACCTTCTCCTGCTGATCAGACCTTCCTATTGCCAAGACCCACCCTCCCTCGATAAAAACCAGAAGGCATTCAAGGATGAAAAACAACAAGGCAAGCTGGGAGTGGAACATTGCATACATCAGAAGCAACTCCATATTGGTGGGAGGTATGTATTTTGCAGGTCATCCACAAGTTGTGCGTTGGAAGTTTTCACCACTCTTACAAAAACCCCGCCCCCCCAACCGTGGATCACTAACATCATTGTTCCTTTGCCTAAGAAAGGAAACCTCAGCTGCAATGAATAATTTAAAGATGAAGTTACCTGCATGTCAGTGGCAGCAAAAGTCCACAACAAAATCCTGTTAACAGAATACGATAGCATGTTGATTTCCTATACTAAGAACCAACCAAGCTGGTTTTCGCCCAGTAGAAGCTATGCACCAAGCATGTTCACATCCTAAGGAGAATCATGGAGCGTTTCAGAGTTATCACCCCACTCACTATCACCTTCATCGATTTTAAGAAGCTTTGACTTCGATCAACAGGAAGGTCATGTGCTCGGTTCTCCGGCACTATGGTATCCCGGACAGGTTGGTAAAAGCCATAGGCATTCTCTACAGCAATTCCAAAAGCGCTGTTTATGGTAGATGGAACTATCCTCGGAGCCTTTCCCCTCCGTTTCAACAGGTGTACTGCATGGAGATGTCTTAGCTCCCTTTATTTTCATGGTGCTGATAGACTACTTTCTGCAAGGCAACTAAAAGATAACGAATTCCGGATTGAATGACTCCACGTCAGTCCAGGAGGTATCCAGCCAAATCTTAAACGACCTAGGTTTCGCTGACGATATCGCCCTAATGGAGTCCCAATCCCTAGAGCTCAGCACAGTATCAAGAACACAGCTGCAGCTGAAGATTGGGGCCTTATCATCAGTGTGCAAAAGACAGAGTACGTGACTACCAACTGCAACCAACTTCCTCCACTGCTTAATTTTATGGGCGAGTGCATCAACCATGTCTCGTCTCCGACTTCACTATCTTGGTTGTATGATGGCTTCCAGTTTTAAAGACCTTAACAGACGTAAAGCCCTTGCCTGGGCATCATTTTTGGAAGTTGGAGCGCATCTGATAATCACAGTATACCAATCGAATGAAAGTACGCCTGCTTCAAACACAACATGTGGACAGTAATTTTTGTATGGCTGCGAAACTAGGGTCGGACAAACATTTGGAGAGTAAAGGTCATTCTTTCGCAACATGGTGCTACAGAATCATGCTGACGTCAAGCGCATTGATCGAGTCCCAAATGCCAAAATCTAATGCTGCTAAGGTATCGGAGCTCTGATAAACCGAGTAAGACTGAGACAGCTTACTTCTTGGTCATATTCTAAGGATGCCCCAGAGGGAGAGCCTATTAGGTTATATGGCTTTCTACACACAACACATGGCAAGAGGACGCCAGGGCCGACAGAGCACATCATATCTCTCCTACCTC
>JAMKCH010032432.1:0-18265 GCA_023653785.1 Ophioderma brevispina | reverse complement strand
GGTGAACAGTATGATTTTTACACTGATGTCAAGCTTTCTATGAAAATAATCCCCCTGTAAAAATAATAAAAGGATAATCCAAGCGACGATGGGAGAGAATGAACAAAATTTGAAGTGCATTATTTTAGCTTATAAATCAGAGGTAAGTTTATGATGGTGTCTCAACAATCTGCACATAACAGCTTGTTGTTATTTCTACCAGTACACATAAACAAAGGGCAAAAAAATAAAACAAAAAAAAATTGTGTTTTGAGGTCAAATTGTACAGGTCACGGTGTAAAATATCATCACGCTTTAAAATCTGGAATCTTCGCAGAGAATGGCTTTTATTCAGTCGCAAGTTGGAATTTTATATACCGCACGTATAGGAATTACATAATCAGCTGTACTACCTTGGTATTTAACCCTCGTCCACCCAAGGGGTTTTCTACTACGTAACGACCAAGGGGAGGGGGTTACCCCCTGAATGTTTTCGTATTACGACAGACAACATCTTGTTTGGGTATCATTGTGTAGCTAATTATGTCATTCTTCAAATCAAGCACAAATATATCATGTTTTAACACTATGACGCATGTGGTATGTCCTTAACTGAGAGCAATATTTTTAAGCATTTTACGCACTCGCCAAAATCAAGGTGTTTCGACCATTTTTGCCATTCATGCAGCAAAATTTTATTTATTTGACAATGATGGATGCCAAAAGTAAGCATACCATGTTATTACTCTAAAAAATAAGAAAAATATAATGTTTTCAGGATTTACTTACTTAGCATCATGCTTAACATATAAAGTACCATTATTTAGCACAGTAACAAATATAGGAAGGTGCAACCCCCCCTGTACTTCCCGACTTTGACTGCCCACCCTGACCTCCCTGAAGGTGGTACCGCAACCTACTCCATTTTTTTCGCTAAAATGACCGCAAAGGATAATAGCAGAGCGGGCCGAGCTTTAAAAAGTGCTCTATTTTCATTACCCCTCCCCTCCTTACAACAAAACACAACCACCTTCATTTGAAGGATAAATATATGAATTTAAGAATATGATGGTTGTTGGTTGAAATATTTGGTGGCCGGGATGATTTCGAGCCGAAACGTGCATTTGGGGTGTTGGGGCTGCAAATTATTAAAGCGAAATTATTATTTTTTAAAATTTTTTTACAGTAAAATATTGCATCTTATTTTTTGAAATGCTTTTTTTGTTATTGATACAAGGTTTTTAATATTGCATACAGGGTTCAGGTAATAACTCGTGTTGTGGACATGTGATAAAAAGGGTGTTGTTTTAAGGAAAAGAGGTGATTGTGGAGCAAAATTCTAGACCCTTTATATATTGTAGAAACAAAACCTATAATATAAATGTCAGATATGATAGTATTGCAATATTATTCCAATTTGGTTTGGCTTAAGAAATTATAAATCTTGATATCCTTAAGTTTTTACTCAGAAAACGTGATTTTTTTGGACCCAAAAAACACCCCTGCCACCAAAGTTTTTGACCACAAAACCATCATTTTTTAAAATTATTTATTACTCTCTGATTCGAATAAAGTGTTTGCGTTTTGTTGTACCGAGGGGATGGGTTGTCGACCATTTTGCAGTCCAAACCGCTCCGCTAATAAAACTTACAATTACCTGAAGCCTTAGATAGATCATTTTTCGTTTGCGTTTTGTGCGACAGGGGATCATCCGTTAGGTGGAGCAAATATGGCAATTATTTTCCTTTGGAACAAAAACAAATGTGAAAATTGTCATTGCCTATTCAGCAATAGGATAGTCACTGTGAATTATATTAAAATTAAAGCATATACAAACAATCACCTTTTTGTGTTCACTTTTAACGACATTTCTTAGGCCAAATACAACTTAGAATTCAGCCGTGTAATCTACTAGAAACCCTTATATGGCAGAAAATATCAGAGGGTTGAAAATCCCTCGTTGCAACGTTTAACTCTAAAGCTTTTTTTATTTGTAATTAACATACAGTTGGTAGTAAAATGTTTTCTAATCCACTTAGCTGTGTTCTAAACCCATTGACATTACGTGTGTTAATATCAGTCAATAAAATATAAGAAAGATTTTTCACCCCGTGTCAAATTCATATACATCCTTGAAACAGTCCGTTTAAAAACAATTTACTGCGCAGCGAGTTACCCTACTAATATTGATGGGCAATGTAAACATTATTCTAACATAATGTTGCTCCAATAATTCAATTCTGATAATCCAACAAAAATACCACTAATTGTACAAATTGTTGAGTAAAATTATGCTGGGTAATTGGCGTTCGCATCTAGTTGAACGATACTGATGACAATGAAAAGAACCCTTCGATGACGGCCCCTATACAATATTCTCAACGAACCTAACACCGTAGCAGCGTTTATGTATTAACCATGAAGTAGAAACAATCTACCTTAGTGACAGGTTAGCCTCAAATTCACCTCTCCACCTCTCGACAAGAACTGTGCATTATTGTGAAAATAAAATTGCAAATATTTTCACATAGATTTTACAATCTATGCTATTATAAACATTCAGATTGTATTTTTTTATAAATATGAATATCAGTGTTTTTGTTTTAGAAGTGGGTGTGTCTTGGGCCTCGGCAGGTGCGTGTTCCGTGCTGTTTTATCCCAATATCTCTTCATCATTATAATTATGACAATTTTTGAAGGTAAATAACAATTAAAATGAACCAAAAAAATGAAGTGAATTATTCTCAAGCAGATGACCTAGTCTTCGTTGCACTCCACAGTATTCAAGATGGCGTCAGTTGCAAGTCAATTTTACAGCGTACATATTATTTATACCTGCAATAGCAGCAGTACGGTAGCCTGATAAATTGCTTGCTCGCAGTTGTTAAATCCGATGATAGAAGGGGTATTCTAAACTAGTATTGCCAGCAATGTCAGAGAAAGGCCCTGAAAGGATTTATTTTAAGTCATAATATATACAAAAATCTGATGTGAAAATATCAACGCTGTTTTAAATAACAGGTCCTTATTAGCGTATGCAAGGCAATGGGCATTAGTCACGATCGGATAGCTTCACTTCTATTATGATACGCCATGGAGAATATTCAATATCTAGCAATCGTAATTTTGGTTTTCAAGTGAAAAAAAATGCTCCGTTATAACGTCAAGTTTTGCTTACTATTTAATACATAAGTGCAGCCTGCGAGTGCGACATAGAAACATTGTAATTTCCCAATGGCCACATAAGGAAATTTGTTTAATTACGTCCCTTAAAATCGCGTGACGAAGAGGAGCACATCTGTTAATATATACTCGAGCAATGTGATTAAAGGTATTAAAGATGTACCTACCGGCATCATTTTAAACGCTGCTAGTTTGATTTGCATATGTGCAAATACCAACATACAATTATATATATATATATATATAATATATATATATATATAATATATATATATATATATATATATCTATATATATATCTATATATATATATATATTATATATATATATATATATCTATATATATATATAATATATTATATATATATAATATATATATATATATCTATATATATATATATTCTCTAATGCAAAGACACGTGGATTTCACTTTTTTCGGAGTGAGCCCTGTAGTCCCTCTTAAAGCGTGCATCATTCACATCGTTTTTGCATTTAGAGATATATATATATATATATATAGATATATATATATATCTATATATATATATATATCTATATATATATATATAATATATATATATATATTATATATATATATATATTATGTATTTTATATAATTATATAGATATACATATAGATATACATACGCAAAGAATAACAAAACACGTTTGAATTGGGCATAACAAAATATTTATTATGCGCCGCCTTTTTTTTATTCAATCTTTACGAAATATTCGACATTAGCACAATGACTTTTGTCTTTTTAATTTAAGAGAATCTCAGTTCACGAGAGTTAAATTCATGGTCTTAACATTAAATTCAAGCTTCACGAGCAACACGGGCGCTTGAGACGAGTATTAACATATACTGGATAGATAACAATGTTCTGAAGTCACATTTCACAGGGTTCCATACCATGACAGACAATATAATATTTATGCACTGTAATAACAAAAAACAAGAATAGCCTATTTCAGTGTGTTGGTTGTCAACTTTGAACACGCATTTTTTTATGGTTTCGATTAAAAGAGCTGTTAAAAAAACAACATAAATCGATCTTTCACTTATTCACATTACACGCGATCTATTCCATCACCAAAGCTTAGTAATTAAACAGATCAAATTGTCAGCAAGGGATATTTTTTTAACATTACATCAACTGTTTCTGGATTTGACTACCGGTTAAAAATCAATCAGTTGTATTGGACGCATAAGGACGTCCAATTAGTTTTTTACACGTATGTGTTTGCTACAATTGCATTCATATACACAAATCGATATATTAAAATTTGATGGTGTTTGATTTATTCACGTTTTTGATAGGATTGGTTGAAATACATAAATAGCAGCTTTTACGGGGATAATAACAATGCAATATCTACGGTCATATTTTAAAACTACAATCCGAAAGTGGTATGTGTTACGTTTCGTGTTGAATAGGGGTCTTCAAATGATTGTGTATTTTGGCTATAAAGGGGTTCACTCTCTGGTGCGGCCCTACTGGTGTCTATAGTTGATACGTAGGAGGATTTATCTAAAGCCATGTAGAGTTTATTATCATCCGCTCTGGTTTCAACTTCGGCATAAATCGCTTCTCTATTTTGATAATGTGAGTTCCTGGATTCCTTCTTCTCGCTCTCTTCTTTTCGTCTTCTCCGATATCTTACAAAGATGATAATTCCTACAATACAAAATACTACAGCAAGTGTTCCTGCTATAATTGTTGCTATAATCCAGTAGAGGAGGTTCTCGTCACACACTTCACTGCATTCAGTAGTCACATATGCAGGCCCTTTATTTTTACTATTGTTTGGTATTGTTGTAGTTTTGGCCTTTTCAGGTCCGTGGAAAACTCTGTTCTGTGGTGCATTATCGTCCTTCAACGACGTCTGCGTAGCTTGTGGGTTTTGTTCAATTTCAAAGGGCCCTACATGACAAGTTGATTGTTTATCTGGAAAAGCAACACTTTTAACTCGACAAACATAGATAGCACCATCATCGTCCATCGTGGTTCGAAATGTTAATTTTAAAACAGCATTTCCGTTTACTTTTGTCTTGTCCACATTATTAAGAACGACCTCAGCTTTAGTCCATTCTATTGAGATCTCTGGGTTTCCAAGTTCTGAAGTACAATTCAGCGTTATTTCGTTTCCAGCATATTCTCTGAGGGGCCCTGAATTGTCTGATGGGGAACAAATGGGGTAAATATCAGCTGGAAAATATTTGAAAAGGACTTCCACTGACCTTCGTTGTAGTTCTGTTAATGTGTCTTGATCGCGTATTACACAATAATAAATTCCCTCGTCTTCACGTGTTATGTCAATTATAGATAAGAAGTATACCATAGAACTGTCTGTAAGTCGTCGTTCGGCTAAGAAAATTCTTTCATCTTCCTTTATCAACATTGAATCACCTAATGATATCCTGGTATTTGTACCTGTAACATTGCGAGCCATTGATATAGAGTGCGAGGCACTTCTTAAACCCCATACCTGACAATGTATTGATAGCATATTACCTGTCTCCACTGGATTAATAGGGGCCGTTAAACTCATTCTCAAATCTGTCATGGAGACTATTCTAAACCGTAGCAGTATTTGAAGAATAAGGTAAACAACAGGCGCCATTGCAAAGAGGTAGCGCATGTACGAAGCAGTAGCGACAGCTATAGAGCGGGAGATCGTCGAAGCCAAGTCTAATGAGATGCTTGGGCGAATCTGGTCAACATGGCGGGAGTAGAGTCGTCGTGTAGTAGAAGCAGTAGTAGCGGTTGGTTTCGCATACGGACGATTGTTGAGGCTGTTGTCGTCGCTTCATCCTTCCCACATAAAACAGCATTAAGAAGCGTGAATATACACCATGATGATACTAGAGTGAATTTATCTGTCGTAACATAACCGGTGGTTTATGGCCATCCACATACAATGTCGGAATATTCCGCGGCAAAATGAAATTACTTTCACGCCGTCTGCACTGCTCACATAGACACCTGAGCGAATTCATCATGCATGCAAGCGAGCTGACCAGGCATCCGTTCACTGACCTATAAAAAGCTTCACATGGCCTGGTTGCAAAAAACATTAGCCCACGGGTTTCGCGATGATAATAAGCTACAATCAAACAATTTTATGTGCAGGACGGTCATCATCTTACGTACTGTTTAAATATTTATGCATAAAATCGAATTGGTAGAAATAACATCTCATATATTTGACACTCGCGCGTAAAACAAATATTATGACAGAAATATTAATCTAAGCACTGTGTAATACATCATTATGAACCTGTTTAATTTTAATATGAAGGGAAAATAGATTAATTTCAGGATGCTGTTCAAATTGATAAAATGATATAAAGTCCATAAAGTGTTTACAATCAAAATATTCAGAGTCCCCTGGGCCGGTTCATTTGTGAAATTTAAAAAAAAACGTAATGATATTTATACATACATATATTTGTACATACTCATAATTATATTTATATATACGATAAATGGAATTTTAGTAAATTACACATTAAGCACATGTTTGTTTCCAGTAATAGTCTTATTTTACGTGGTAGAAAATCTGTACAAAATCATTTGATACTTGATTGATCGATATCTGTATCGATCATTGGTAAAAACACATTCAAACGATTAATTTATTTAATCTCGACAAGAAAATCTGACGAATAATATCAGAGTACTCCTCTATGAAGACGCACGAAGTGGGAAAAGAACGTTGTTAGGCCTCAAAACCGCTACATGGTACATATAATTCAGTCAGTATTGAATATATGTCATCATTATTTTGGTGCAAAACAGATGGTGGTCACGACACGCATCAAGTCAAGATTTTAATTTTCACTACACGTACTTTATATATATATACATATACAATACATGTACATATAAACATGCATAAATTATAATGCCACGGCCGCGGTGATAAATGCCCGCAGCCAGATCCCAAGTGATTGCTCCGGACGGAACTGTCCACATCAAGTAGATATATAACCGCTTTAGCCGCCGAGTAGTTTGGTTTTAAGTGACAGTGACCTGAAAACACATAAAAGGTGCAAGAGGTGGTTGCCTTGATTTGATGTTTTGTTATTGGTATGGTCGTTTGATAAGAAATTTAAATCCTCATTTTGTAAAAAATTTCGGGTGCAAAACACGTGTTTGCTAACAAGTAAGTTTCCTTCATTGTTGTCCTAATACTACTACTACCACCACCGCCGCCGCCAACCACCACCACAGTCACTACTACTACTGCTACTTCTACTATTACTACTACTACTGCTGCTGCTGGCTGCTGCTGCTGCAACTGCTGCTGCTGCTAATGCTTCTATTAGTAGAGCAATTTCTATGTTTTACATTTTTCAAACAATTTCCTCGATTTGAGAGAAGAAAAAAACAAAACATTTTATGGCTAATTTATATTAAAACAAAAATTGTACACACCACTGGCCGAAAGTATAATTTGGCAAAATTGCTGAAAATTACTAATACGTGTATTGAGTTTTGAACCAATGCCCTTTCGATTTTGAAAAAAAGAACCCTATTACACGGCGAGGTTCGCTAGATCCTCTTCTGAAGTCTGAAGAAGGAAACTTTTTTATCCTCTCGCTTGCCAACAAATAGTGACCTTGGGTGTTATTAAAATACTTAGCGTCAAGTGGTAATATGTTAGTACAGTAGGGAAGAGAAGAAATATAAGAAATCTTTTATTGTTATATCTTTATTGGAGTTAAAATATCATTGATATCTCTCACGGCGACATTATTATGTATTCCAAAAGGAAATAGTTCGTTGATTAATATATTTGAACAGCGAAACCACAACTTCCACTCCTGTATTTTGGATTTTATGTGCCTATTCCGTTAATGGTGTGTTTTGCTTGTATGTTTGTTTTTGTTCTGGTTATTTTCGTTTTATTTTGCACAATTGATTGAACATTTACTACTACTATTTGCATTTTATTTATTTATTCATTTATTCACATATAATTGTAAAGTGAGGAGTATTGAACATTTTGGGAAAATATATATACTACCAATGCTGCAATACTGGGTATCTGGTCACTTTGGACGGAACATATATCGAGGGCTTACTGCAAGAAGGCCCCATATGCAATAGCTGCCATTTGTCAGTTGTGTTCTTATCGAGTGTTATACCTGCCAAATCTAACACCTGGCAGCTATTGCAGACAAGGCCTTTTTGCCCGAAACCCTCGGTATATCCTACCAATTGGTTGTTGACACACACACAGAAGACACACGATTCCAAGTCTGACCTATTTATGCGAATTTTCCACTGTATGTGTATTTCCCACATATTATTTAATGATCAGGTAAATACTCTGATTTTCAAAATGATGTAACATCAAAGGGGCATTTCGTGATCCACAGCTTCGTCCCTCGACGAACATAAAAAGTTGAGATTTGTTATATCATCTGAACCGTTGGCCTAAGTATAGTATGTGTGCCTAATCTTACGTGCAAATTAGATGTACTTTGAAAGAAATTTGTAATTTTGTATTGTCGTTTTGTCGCTGTAAAACGACTTTCGATCTTAATTTGGTCTATATACATTTTTTAAAAAAATTATTTAGGACCACTACTGCCGAATTGGCCTAATTAGAAACAAATATTTCGATTAAAACGTAATGGAAAATCGCCAAAATAAGTTACATTTCAAATATATTTCAGTGATCAACTTCCAATTTAACCATCGTCTACCTAAGACATTTTGTTTTAATCTCCTGAAGGGAGGGGAGGGGGTTATCACCCCGTGATATTCGTCACTGAACATCCAATTCCTATAAATTTGGAACCACAGGATAGTTTAGAGTTTCTTCTTTCCATCGGTATCAAAATAAGTATCAACATCCCCATTATGATATCACTGTGACGTCATAAGTTGAGGAATGTATGAAAATAGTGGATATAGGATGGAAAATTAATATTTTGGAATTTTTCCGACTCAAACACATTATTAAACGCTCTGAATATATAAAACTACTCATTTCTCATCAAATAAAGCCAATACCGTGTGACAATCGGATATTCCTAACTTTTTTGGTGAAAACAAAATTAATTTCCCCTATTCTATACTGTGTACTATGGAAGGTTTTGCTGACATGCGAACTTTATGACGTTATTCTGACGTAATTCTAGACATGTTAGTACGCATTTTGGTATCAATGGAAAGAAGATGACCATTAGCTATCTATTGGTACCAAAATCTAGTGTCCCTTCCCAACTGAGTACTATTTTCAACAAGATCTGCAGGGCATGACGCCGTAGCCGTTTATTGTAATGTGCAAAAAGAAAACTTCTCGTTTTGGTTATGAATAGTGTAGTTCTTATACAAAAGAAACTTTCTCTTTCATTTTAAAAGTTTTTTAACGATCTTATCAATATAGTGTAAACATAATATGCTGTCACATGTTTCATCATATCACATGCCAGTGTTTGGATTATGGTATTTGATATGAAGCAAACAGATAAAAGAGAAACTTTCTCTTTTAATAGTGATATAGAAAATGATATGCAATGTAAAATTATATGTAATGCAACTGTCTTCCGTGTTTGTATATTGTAAAAAAGGACCCTGTTAAAAAGCAAAGAAATCCTGTCACGTTTCTGTGCGTGGTCACATGTTTTCTTAGTTTGAAATTGGAACAGTATCTTTGTTTCCCCTCCCTGTAATGTATTTGATGATTCATTATGATCTTATCTGTATTTTGTTCATCACTGATGGTTTATGATATACAATGTGTTATAATTAATTAGCTCGATCGCTAATAGCCTCGTCCCCGGAACTCTAAATTTTACCGAAAGTGGTTACAATTTTGGTATCTGAAGAAAGCTACTATCATACTCTGTGAAATCTTAGGGCTAAAGGATGTGTGGTTTGGAAATTACGAGCGAAAATGTGCCCCATTTTGGTCGACCAATATTAATTTACACAGTACTCAATGGGGTGTTCAGAAAGTTTACCGTGGCAAAGATCAGACACGATGTTCAATTCAATTCAAGTTTATTTACAAATATCATCAGAATAACAGCGTACAAAGTCTTGCAATGCACAGATAATTTATAATACAAAAAAATGAGAGACAATAAATTTAATAAATACGAATCCACAGAGATAGTATAAATTTAAATAACTAGACTAGACTAACTAGACTGAACTACACCTTGCATATTATGAGATGATATGTAGAGGAGATGCCGAATAAACTTATAAGAAAGCTTTAAGATAGGCCCACCTTGAAGTTAAATAAGATTGTAATAATGTATCGACAAGAACAGGGCAAAAGACCAAAGAACCAAACAAGGGGACAGGACCAAGAGGAGGAAAAAAGGACAACATAAGGACATGAGGAAGTCTGTAAATGTCAAAGGGGAAGACACATAAGACATGTCAAGAAGTGGCAAACCGTCTAAGCAATCACTCGTGCAGAAGTTAAACAGATTGTATGATGATGCAGGGATGCATAGCTGAGTGAGAATGTTATTATATTATTATCATCATTATTATTGTTAAAGCAATTGCTGTTAATATAATTATTATTCATGTGTTTATTTTTTAATTAACAGTTTTAGCAGTTTCATATTTAGAGATTAGATATTTTTTGTACCTGTCCTTAAAAGTTATTGGTGAATTTGAGTTAATTAGATCTGTGTCAAGAGAGTTCAAAATTTTTGGCATATCTGGTATTGTAATTATGGATTTCATTGCCTTTAGTGAAGAAATTGGTAAATGGTTTGGGTAGAGTGTTGATAATAAAACGGTACATAAAGAGGGCAGTTTGGATTTTGTTAAGGTTCATAATGCTTAAAGTATTTAGGTTAAAAATTTAGTATGGGCTGAATAGATTGATTTTATATAATACGAATGGCTTTTTTGAAGTTTGAATGAATTAGTGAGTCTTGTTGTGTTAGGGAAAGTCCAAGGGCAGAGCTGATAGTCAAATGAATGTGATATGTTTGCCCATAAGACAAAAAGGGGAGAATTAAAGTGTTATAGAGCGTAAACAGGATATTCGAGGGAAGAGTATGTTGTAGTTTTCTCAAAATCCCCATATTTCGGGCAATTAATGAGTGATTTTGGTGATATGATTTTTCCAATTGAATATCCTGTCTATGACGACACCAAAAACTTAGTACTGTTAGTAGGATGGATTGATTTGCCATCGATTTTTCTATCTATATAGGTGATGATTTATTGATATTTTTCGGAATAAAGTGAATTAAGTTAGTTTTGCTAACATTGAGGGAGAGTTTGTTTGCTTTAAACCAGTTAGAGACGTGGGTAATCTCTATATTCAATGTGTTCGTTCGTTAGAAAGTAAGAACAGGAGTGGACCAAGTATGGAGCCTTGAAGAACGCCACAGGATACAGGTAGGAGACCAGAGGGGTGGGAGTTAAAAGAAGTAAATTGCTTTCTAACTTGATAGTGATGAAGCTTAGCGAGAAGAATATGATGGGCCATGGTATCGAACGCATTGGATAGGTCTAAGAATATGCCAACAGTGTGATTTTTTTTAGAGAGAGCGGATGAAATACTAATATAGTTTGTTTTTATGTGTGAACATATATCAGCAAAAAAAATGCTTTGGTTCTTTGACTTTTAAAAATATTCTCAGCTGACTTCCGTTAGTGCCGGGGCGGGGCGTCCATGAGACCCTCGCTAATTAACTCATTAACGGCTTGGCCGATTTTATTTTTATGAAAAGAAGTGCATTTAAAAGTCAGACAATTACAACAAATTTCGGTGTTTTTTTTTTTTTTTTTTTTCCATAAGACAAAAAGGGGAGAATTAAAGTGTTATAGAGCGTAAACAGGATATTCGAGGGAAGAGTATGTTGTAGTTTTCTCAAAATCCCCATATTTCGGGCAATTAATGAGTGATTTTGGTGATATGATTTTTCCAATTGAATATCCTGTCTATGACGACACCAAAAACTTAGTACTGTTAGTAGGATGGATTGATTTGCCATCGATTTTTCTATCTATATAGGTGATGATTTATTGATATTTTTCGGAATAAAGTGAATTAAGTTAGTTTTGCTAACATTGAGGGAGAGTTTGTTTGCTTTAAACCAGTTAGAGACGTGGGTAATCTCTATATTCAATGTGTTCGTTAGGGTATCCAGGTTGTGTGTAAAAGGAAAAATATTTGTGTCAACGGCAAACAGGATGAAAGAAAGTAATTTGATAGAATTGGGGATATCGCTGACATAAAGTAAGAACAGGAGTGGACCAAGTATGGAGCCTTGAAGAACGCCACAGGATACAGGTAGGAGACCAGAGGGGTGGGAGTTAAAAGAAGTAAATTGCTTTCTATCTTGATAGTGATGAAGCTTAGCGAGAAGAATATGACGGGCTATGGTATCGAACGCATTGGATAGGTCTAAGAATATGCCAACAGTGTGATTTTTTTTAGAGAGAGCGGATGAAATACTAATATAGTTTGTTTTTATGTGTGAACATATATCAGCAAAAAAAAATGCTTTGGTTCTTTGACTTTTAAAAATATTCTCAGCTGACTTCCATTAGTGCCGGGGCGGGGCGTCCATGAGACCCTCGCTAATTAACTCATTAACGGCTTGGCCGATTTTATTTTTATGAAAAGAAGTGCATTTAAAAGTCAGACAATTACAACAAATTTCGGTGCAAAAATCCCACGCGTAAAGCGGCCAGCGCGAAAAAAAAATTGAGGGTCAATGAAAAGTATGAAGGTGTCGCTAGGACTTGGCATTTCATGATACTTCAAGACCATGAAAACTCCTCTACAGTAAATGGAGGTTAATGTACGGTCATGATTCTCTTCTAACAAACAACAGTATGTCAAATGTTATTCACTTTAAGGCCTGAACTTACTGAAGATAATTTCCACCATAACATTACTGTTTTCACATCTTTTAAAGTTGCTTTATGAAGTTAATTACTTTTTTTAAGAATTTCAAATCTGTTTAAATGTTAATAACTTATGTTTAAGTAATTCTTTCACCCTTTTCACTCAACTTGAAAGTTGCACAAACTCGATTTTTTTGTGTTCCGCAGTAAACTGAAATTATCTCTCGATTGAAAAAAGTAAATGAGATGAAACAAAAAGATTTGGAAAGCTTGGTCGTGTTTCTTTAAAGTGATGCACAAAACCACTTACGATTGTACCATTTTTAGACAGGCTGTACGTGCAATGCAAAGGTAACATAATGTTCTACCCAGATAGATACACTTTAAAATGAAGAAAAAAGAAGAAATGAATTTGAAGAAGAAGAATTAGATAACTATCGCGTAAAAAAAGAAGAAATTAATTTGACTAAGAAGAATTAGATGAAGTATCGCGTAAAAAGAAGAAACGAATTTGAAGAAGAATTAGATGGAACATCGGGCGAGGAATAAGTCATCTTGCGCCAACAATTGATGATTTTGTGATCATTATTCTACTTCTTTATTTCCCCTTTTCCTCATTTTTCTTTCTTTGTATCTTACTTGTTTTATATCTTTTATCTTGGATATATTACAGATTTTGTAATGATTTATTCCTTTTTTGTTTGCTTGCGTTTGCTTGTTTTCTTATTATTGTTGTGTACTCTACAAATCAATATGAATCAATAATACAAGCACAATATTTTGTCAGAGAGAACGGTTTAAAAAAACATCCGTGAACAAAACAATTAATGTTAATCATGGTGATTAGTAAATCAAATACAAGGGATTCGTCATGCGCATTAATGTTCCGCTAACCACCAAGAATTGGAAGATATAGAATCGCGTTCAAGGCTTGACACTACTTATTTCATCATTCTGGTATGTATTAGACTCTTTTCATATAAAGCTTGTAGGGACAGGATTCAGAATAAAGGGAACTAAAGTGAAGAAAAAAAAAACGAGTTCTGAGAACTTGAACGCATAGGTACCTGAAACCGCTAGCGACGGAAGGCGCTGGGCGGGCGGAAATCCACAGTACGCGTATCAAGCTGTGACAAATCAACCTCCAAACCCAGTAAGTGACGTTATTTTTATAAGGAGTCACCAGCTAATTGTTGAAATGTGGTGCCGTGCCCGAGTGTAGCTCGGTTTTCAATAGCTCATTTGCAAGCTTTTCTCATCCACTAGATTATGCACCATATTTGCCGACTATTGTTCGATGGGTGTTTTGGTGGGGAAGTTGGCACGATTTTCAATGAAATTGCGTATTGTTTAGCATAGCAAAATAAGAGAATGCCCTGAAGTGGAAATACTGATTCTCCGGTTGTAAAGGAAGCTGGTACTACTCAATCATTTCATGCCATTGCTAAGTGATAATTTTGGAGGTGTGATTGAGCATCATGGTGATCTTTGGAGTTATGATACAGCAGGAAAAAAGACTTAAAGTTATTTTGATCCGAACAATTTGAAGGAAAGATGATGAAAGCAGTGGATATATTACTATACACTGAACCAAATTTCCATAACTTTACCAAAGATTTTAATGTTAATCACTTGTATGTTGTTTTGTCATGCTTTATACTTTTTAATTATTATGATAACTAACAAGTAGCCCTTAACCCTGGTCTTACCCAGCCTTTTGTAATAAGGTTTACGAAGTGTTATCCCCCTCACTCGGGAATTTGTTATAAAGCAACCAATGCTTATGATTTTGATACCATTAGATAGCTATTGGGTAATTGTTATATTTATAGACAACCAAACAGTTGGACTCTAAATGATGGCAAATCACTAGTTTTGTATATAAACATAGAGCTTTAGAGCCATACGGTGCGGAGTGTTTCCCTTCTCCCCCCAAAAAAGTTCCATACTAATTGTATTGGATGCCCTCTATCAAATTTCACGACATATCATAACCCCGGTGGGGTGCTACCGTTCATTGGAAGCCTTTTTACGAACCGTAGGAAGTAATGACGGGCAGCAGAAGAAGAAGAAGTAGTAGTAGTAGTAGTCGTAGTCGTAGTAGTAAGTAGTAGTTATTAGTCGTAGTAGTAGTGCTAGTATAGTAGTAGTATAGTAGAAGAGTAGCTAAAAGTAGTGGTCGTAGTAGTAGAGTAGTAGTAGTATAGTAGTAGTAGTGTATAAGTAGTAGTAGTAGTAGTAGTAGTAGTATAGATAGTAGTAGTAGCAGTACAGTAGCAGCAGAAGCAAGCAGCAGCATCACTCGCGACACACACAAAAACAACTCTCTCTCTCCACATCCAACACACACACACGCGCGAGCGCGCAGACATACACACACATACACCCCACATACCCACACCTAACACCAAAGATCCCAGAAAAGAAAAAATTAACTCCGTTGTCCATGAGACACTTTCTATCTTTCTACATTATTTGGAACCTCTATCCACTATCAGTCCCGTCTCTCGGCATTGTTTATTCTCTCTGGTCCATTTACCTAGACTCAATGATCATATTCGGGGCATTCAGACATCAGGTTCCTCTGGCTAGACAAGAAATGAGAGGTTTCTTTTGTGTCGTGCGAAGACTTGACATTGCTCTCCATTTTATCGCCGGAGGGAGAGGGTGGAGCATTCGGTATGTTTCCTCCCAGATTATTTCATTTCTTTTTTCCTAAAAATAAATTCCTCGGAGATAACCATTTCGTTTGTCATTGAAACCGGGTCCATAAACCTTTTTTGGGGATTGTGAAGATGATTTCCAAAGTAATTTATGTATTCGAATGTTACATCTTATATGCTTTTTTTTGGTCGCTCAACAAGTTTTAAACCCCCGAGTTCATTGTTCACGACATGCAACGAGGGGGGGGTTTTTTTTTTTTTAAACAAATTAACTCTGGTGTAAGCCTCGGTGGGCTACACACACGAACTTTAATGTGTTGGCACATCCATTTTTTAACAAATTTTACTTGCCAAAATAAGCCTGCTTAAACCCCCAACCCCCCCCCCCCCCAACTTTCCACCGGTGCGCAAAAACGCCAAAAGCGTTCCGGTCAAATGCTATGAACCAGATCTTGTTTTTATTACTCTGGTCATTAACCTTGGCCCAATTATCTCAAAAGGTAATCTGGAGTACCGAATGCTCAATCTGAAGAAAGCCCCGATTTGTAATATATATTTTTGATTTCACGTTCTAAATTACTTCATACAAAATCATTCATATTTGGTGACCCATCTGGTGTATAACTAGGAAAGCATGATCCAACTAAAGAATGCTAACGTGGAACACATGAGAGCGTAGACCAATGTCTTAACTGATCTATCTGGTTGGTTGGGATAAAATTTCACAGTGAAATTTTACCATTTATCAATTGTGCCTGTCTGTGGTACGTCGTGACGACCAGATTCTATACTAATGGTTGAGTTCTCACCGCGGCCATTTGTTGGCTTTGGACAATCACTTTGGCGGACCAGCTGCTTAAGTCTAATTCTGCATCGGTGCAATTGGACCATCCTAGTTATTTTGAACAGTGGCTTATTATCATCATGGAATGTTGACTATTCTGTGCTGGTCAGAATCATAATCCAGAAAAAAGTGCAGATTTGGGTAAAGATGGAGAAATTTGACATAAACGAAGTAAAGGTCAAGAAGGATTGAAAGAAAATAAGATAAGAAATGGATGCATCTTACGATGTGTGCCCTGCTATCCAGTCCGCAGATCAGGAATTAATAAATTATAATATTACCAGTAGACCGTGTTAACCTTTGTAAGTGTTTATGTAGTATTGCCCCTCAAATTATATGTACACCGCGCACCATAGATGACAGATTTGGTAGTGTTCCGGAGTTCGTCTAGTACACACGAAAAGAAAACACATGCAAGGTGCTCTTGAAAATATTAACTACTACATCCCGTGCGCGGGTATGGCTGCATGTCGAGAGACACCTGCACTTATAATTGTCATGTAGCCTCCTTCTCGGAGAGAAAACAGGCCAGTGTTTACATTTTCCTTTTTTAGGTTGGGCAAGGTGGGAGTTGAATCAAAGAAGTGGATAGTGTTACTTTCGTGTTAGCATCTTAGCAAAACCATGGACAATTTTGAAGGGCGTCAACTATTTGCTTACATTGATCAGGCGCTAGCCATTTGCAGGGACGGGTTCTTCAAGTCGGTGGTGTTCTCGGCAAAACCCTGCAATTTGACAGTGTACGATACGGTGTGAAGGAAACGGATTGAACTTTAACTACTTTCCTTAAATCTCAAGCTACGATTTCATGTCAACGTCATGTTGAGATTAAGTATAACAATGCAAGTACATGATTGTGCTTATCTAAAACCAAATACTCTTCCTGAATTGGTCAATTCAAGTACCGCTCCGATTTATTTTGAGTGCAGGGAGGGGGCCAAGAAATCCCAATTTCAGACGTCGCCATGGTTTAACACGTAAAAAGCGAAATCTTCACGAAAAAGTCTGAATTTTTTAGCGTTGTCAAGGAATATTTCTTATTCAAAACCGTTGGAGTGATAGAATCAACTCCACTGGACGGTTATTTCTGAATTTTTTGTATGAATAACTGTAACGAGGTACGAGGTCGTATGCTGGGTCATGGGAAGACACCTGAACCGCCCCAAATCAAAACACCAATATTGCTTTGTGGTTTGCACTTACGAGTGCTGTTAATTTCTTTTGACATTTTTGGTGAGTTGCATAATGAAGAGGCTGGACGCACCGCCTGTTTGAGTGCTTAAATTTAAAAATCCCTCAGAAGGGTAAAGCTAGTCATACATCAAGAATTGCATGTTCCCAAAATTGGACAGTAATTCATATCATTTTTTTTTTCATTAAAAAAAAGTCATTAATTATGCGCGTTATTGAATATAACAACAAGGCTTGAAAAGTACACATACTTGTAACATGATGAGTAGGAACAGTAGCTTTTGTTATTTTAATTCTCTTCCTGTCAATCGTTTACACGTAAATCCTTAAAGGGGGTTAAATTCCCTTTTCAGTTACGCCAATTAAAAGGTAAAATTATGTCAGATTAGAACAATAATAGCCTTCTTAATAGCATTTGATATTAATTTCGTTAGAATTCAGAATACATAGGTGAAATGTTTAAAACAAAATCCACGATATGGCTTAAGTCATAGCCAAGAAAAACATAGGATTCTCTTCTTTCTGCTTTCTTGTTCTTTCTTTCTTATTTATTT
>JAMKCH010032431.1:0-16390 GCA_023653785.1 Ophioderma brevispina | reverse complement strand
CCACAAAGGTCACAGACGGGTCAACAGGGTACATCCGTGGGAAACTGCTACGGACGTGCGTTTCTTTGTGTTTAACGCCATATCCGTCGTCTGCTGAAAATAATGTCGCCTGGCGACATTAATTATAAAATCGTTCTGTTACCCCTAAGGCTCACTGATTTGAGCTAATAATTTCAGGTGCGGACAGGATTGTATAGACAAGCTTTTCATGCAAAAATATCAATTTTGAAAATGCCAGTTCTCTTAAAACTGATTTTGTTTGCTAGTGGTATGTGCAAATCACATTACAAATTCCAAGTCTGGCAAGGTTAGAGCTTTGACCAGGAAAAAAAAAAAAGCTTGAAAATTCATGCTAGGAAATTTTCACTTCAACCCAGGAAAACTGCCACAAAAGCTACCTGGAAAATCGGCCTTCAAAGTCGGGAATTTTCCATCTCTGACAGTGATCCCTGATATTTTCAAGTTGCAAATATATGGGACTTCCCAATGAACGTTGGGTCAAGTAGGTATAATCCTATCTTACAATGAACGAAATATGGAGGAAACGTTAAAAAGGAAGCATAGAAAAATCAGGAAGGTGAGACGAGGGACAGAAAGAAAAACGGAAAATGAAAAACTGGACCAAGGATGAAAGGACAAGTACACTTAAACAAAACACAGAGATGAACAATGTTTAATCTTGAAATTTTAGGGGAAAAAAGTGAAAAAAGCTAAAAAATTAATTTTAAAGTTTACACACAATAGGGACTTTAAAACTGATTTGAAATTTACCATCTCTCTAGAATAGGGCAAGTGTGGTCCAGTGATTGAGCATTCGCCCCACTTCCAAAGGTTGTGGGTTCAAGCCCCCGCTGCGACATGGGTTGTGCCCTTGAAAAACTGGTAAGGTGCTTTATATCAATTACTCCTCTCCACCCGGTGTCATAAATGGGTACAGTATATAAAATTGAGGGAAGGAAACAGAACTCGTTTGTGAAGGAGGAGTGGTGATCCCCCAAAGCAAAAAAATTAATAGGAGTCTGCCCCAAATGTAAGGAAAGGGAGCTGGGCACTTGCCGCACAAATTGCTCGAACACGACACGTTACCTTATTTACAGGCCGTCGCCAGGGGGGGGGGGGGGTTTGGGGGGGTGGAACACCCCACAGCGATCCTCAAGAAGAGAGAAAACAAGGAAAAAAACGGAAAGAGGAGAGAAGGGAGAGAGGAAGAGAAGAGAAAGAAAGAGAAAAGAAGAAGGGGAAAAGAAAGAAGAAACAACGAGAATGGCGTCAGAACGCATAAGATTGAATCCCGACTTAGGCATACAAATCCAAAAATATCACAAAATATGTAAAAGACTTCCCTCCAGCCAATAGTTTTGTTCAAGTTTAGGCAACGGTATCACGAATGTTAATGTGCAAAACAATTGTGATCAAAAGGGTAAAATAATTAAAGGAAATCACGAGGGTGGCTCATGGACATGGGCAAACAGCAGGGGGGAGCAATGGGCCATTTCCCCTAGTTGGTCTACCAGTGTTAGGGGAATTTTCAAGTCGGGGAGTTGAAGTTGTCAAGAAAAAAAAATGGGTAGGGATCGGTTCCCTAAACCCCCAGCTCATGCATAAACTTTTAGTTCTATGGCTGTCGTGTCGGGTTGGGTTAAATTGCCCATTCTCTCATTATTGAATTAATTACTCTACTTTACTTTCAAACATACCCTCTTAATAGCTCTGCATGGACCCCGACAGGGCCTCTGCTCCTACATTCCACCTGTAAAGACATTAGCTAAATTCCCTTTGCAGTAGAAACTTGTATACTGGCCGTCACAGTGAGCAAAGTTAGAAACCATTCTTTTCTTTCAAATTGATTACTATTTACCCCCCAAAACGTGGCCATCTTGAAGGTTCTGAATAGCTCCACATCAAGAGCTTCCGGGGCTTTTGCCCCCTGGCCCCCCGCAGGCGGCAGGGGCAGAGCCCACCAGAGGTGCCCCTTATACGGGTCCCTGGACACCACCCGTTCAGGGTTTTGCCCGGTTTGCGCCTTTGTGTCAAGACCTTGTGGTGTGGCAGTGGGTTCGAAAGCCGATCAACAAGAAAATGTCTCTTAGGGCTTCTACTTAGGAAAGTTTTTTAATGCCGAAGTGGGGTCCTGAACCGCATGCCGTTAGTTGCATGTTTTATCGCTTCCAAGGACTCTTAATGCGCAAAATAAATTTTCTTTCCTCAGTTTGGCAACGGCCCTGCTTATTTACTCTAGAATTGGGTTCAAAGTAAATATTTTTTTAGCTTAAATCATGCTAAACATCTTTCTGGAATCTGGGCCGTAAGTTCTAATTCGCTTTGGGTTTACTTTTACCCTGTATAGAATTATGTTCAATATTGTTACCTTTTATTTTGATGTGTTTTCAGGAATAAGAAATCATCTTATGATGGCCAAAGTTTGCAACATTTGTTTTTTTTAATTCAATGGTAATATCTAGAATTATTATGTTTTTGTTTTTTTCAGCAAAAAGTATCTGGATGAAGAGATAGGACAAGCTGACGGAATGAACTCAAACCAAAGGTTTCAAACCTCAGGGACTGAAGGTATGAGAGGAAACTACAAACAATATTGCCTAGGGGACAATGGTGCCGTATCTGTGTTGGTATACCAGGCTACCATAATGTTTTTTTTTTAAATAAAATGACAATTACAATTAATGTTGTATGATTAATGCCCTTTTAACATTTGTATAGATTTTCAAATTTTATGGATAAAAACAATTTTTTTTCCCAAAAATGATTTAAACAATATTACATTGTCTTGACTGACCTCAAGTTCCCCAAAGGTAGTTGAAGATTTGTTATTGTTTTCTGCATTTTGAGGACAAGAGCAAAATGAAAATTGGGAATGACCCCGAGGTCCATTCTTGCATCTCTGATGGGCTCATTACATGATATATCCTATGAGTAACCAATCAAAATCGACCTCTCATATATCTGGTACAAATATTTGAGCTTTGCATTGTGGGGATTGTTTTTGTTGTGAGGATTATTTTTTGTAAAAATTATAAGTCCCCATAAGGTAATTAAAGCAATATTAGAACATTTTGAAGAAGCGCCCATTTTTCAAAAAAATTAGATTTTTACACCGTTGCAATTGGTAACTGGCTAGTAAACTATACCTGTGTGAATGGTTAAGCTCGAAACTGTATGTTTGTCACAAATGAAGGAATTTGTAATTAGAATATTATTAGCGGGGATCCTGATAATAATTTAACGCTGCTGGAAAGGAAACGGCCGACTCCATTGTGCCATAGACGGGGAAATGCGGGCCAGTAAGTGTCTTAGCTCATCCATTATTGTGTTATTGGTGCAGGCAAGTCAAGTAGAGGTTATCTTCTCGAGCTGGCACTATTTCATCTGGACGGACATAAACGTAGCATTCCAGCTCTGCCCGTTAAGTCCAATCTGGGATCCCAATTTTAATACCAAATCGTTATTTTATGATAATACGCATTTATTAGCATTCTCGTTAGCAGGTATTGTTTCCTAGACCAATTACCAACGTAACTGTGCCAAAATATCAACTTTTTAAAAGTTTGGGGGCGCTCTTCAAAAAATGTGCCATTATTGCTTTAATGTATTCGTAGAGACAGCCTAAAGAAAGCACATCATGCAAACAGTTAAATACAGATGTTTAAGAATGTGGTTCTTTTTAACAAAATTAAGCAAAGAAAATTATGTCTATAGATATGTTCAAGCTGCTGTAGGGAAGATTAAAATTTATAATTGTTCATTGTCCACACAGAGAACTAAGTATACTACTTCCACTACCAAGTTGTATTTCTCTAATGTGAGTACCCCTTATTCCATTTTCTTCAATTATACAGGACAAAAAGAAGTGAAAGGATTTGACCTGAAAGCATTATCTAAGGATGAACTGAGAGCAGTAAAGCACTGACTGGTCATAATACGAGACTTCTACCTGTAAACTATACACACTATAGATTGCAGATGTTGGCTTAACTTACTGTAAATTCTGACTTCCTAAGGCTGATCAGAAAGTGAAAACTTGAGGCACAGCAAGCCTATAGACAAACCTGATGAGCCGAGCGATGGTCGGAATTGATTCGCCATTACTGGGGCATCCAATGGTGGCCAGACCTACAATTCAAAATCTGCACTTAATCCGCACATTTGGATGAAATCAAGCAGGAAGCCCCAGCTATGGATCCCAGTGAGATGTTGGAATGTGCAAAACCAAATTGATCTTTTTTAGGGAAGATGTAGTGTTCAAGCATGTTAACTCAATACGGCCTCCCAATTTGAGTCTCATGCGTGGACAACAGTTCCAGTGGTGGAACAGCTAATATTGGGAAGAAAAGCAGAATTTCCACCACTGATTCCTGAAAAGTGCTGAGATAATTACTTTTAAGTTTTTCTCAACAAGGGTGGAAGAATTTGAAATAGTATGCAACCTTACTTTATTCTCAACAGTTGATGAAATTTAGTTTTTTCATTCTATTTCTAATCAACAGTTGAGGAAATTTTAGTTTTTCATTATTTCTATCCGTTTCCATTTACACTAAGGAAAGAGGATAATAGTTTTGTAATTCGTATAATGTTTGGTTTGGCAGTAAATTTGGTGTAAAGTTTACCTCTGCTCATAAATATTTGTATGGTTTTCATGGGAAATTAGACATACTCATCTCTATTTATATAAAACAAAAACGGTAGATCGTAGATAGTGCAAATTACACATTTCCGAATGAGCAGAAAGGAAATAATCGGATGAAACCGTTAGTTAAACCATATATGCACACAGAAACAAATATCAACAGCACACCACTATTTATCAAAATGATACTATAATTTTATTACTATGATTATTGTTAGTCATACATGCATGATTTTTAAGCTCCATTACAATGGGCAGATTACATTATTATTGTGACCTATATTTTGTGGTCATGTTTCTAAGATTTGGAAATAGTTTATGGACGACTTGGACCTTGCTATATCTACATGTACAAACAGTACATAAAAATATATGATAACATGAATCAACAGTGCTCAAGACTCAAAGATTACAATTCTCTCCCGAAGTTTGTCTTATTGGTACTTAAATTTGGTAAAATTACTTACCTTATAGATTATCATTATAAACAATTACAAAACAAATCAGATACAAGTATACATTTTCTATAAATTAATCATTCCGTATAGTTCAAGATTTACAACAATTGTGATGGAACATCACCACAGACAAGATGGCAAAGGTAATGTGATAACCTTCATGCTTGTATTCTTGCGGCAGAAACTTTATACCATCTTCAAGTACAAACGCCTGTGTTTAATTTCTTATTAGTGAAATGCAAATGAATACTTGTTTACTGGCCAATGCAGAATATGACAACTGTTGTTTCAAAAGGAAAACAATTATCAGCCAATGTATTCTAAGGAAATAACCATTGCATAAAAGAAACCATCCCAAATCAAAATGTTACATAGTATATTTCAGGCAGCCAATCCCAACACATTTCACAATTATTGCCAACTCTTTAGCACAATTATCTGACATAAACTTAAAATGTAATTACCATATTGCTAAACTTACTACATCACTATATGTAATTTTAAATTTCTTCACTTACATTTCAATGGTTGACAATGTATACTTATTTATACCAACACCTGGATTTTTAAAATTATCATTATGCAAGTTAAATTATAATTTATAATCATGTCTATGATTTGGCATTTTAAAAAGCACCACATAATTAAAGCATTTTAAACAAGAGCTTTGGTAAAATAAGTCTACTAAATCTACTAAACAAAAGCTATTCTACTCATTGCTGCCAAGAAATCTAGGGGAACACTCGTCAAGAGATAAACCATTTACATGTTGAAATTAGTTGAAAATAAACCGATCAAAATGCATCCACATTTTCATGAACCATGAAGACTGAGTGCAGCACTTCCATTTCCTAAAAGGAAAAAAAAAAAAACACCTTTATCTTTCAAAACTGATCAACTGCCTGACAGGTGTTCTGTTGTCTTAAAGCACATCAATTGAGAATTATAAATCAATTTATAAAACAACAGAATATGATAAAATTGCCAGATACTAAATACTCAACTGGCAAAATACTGTTTTGAGGTCAATCCTCAAGCTGAAATACCAGTCACCATCACTATAGTAGATTCAACGCATCGTATCACCTCTAGTACTTTTCCGAATGTATGGGCATTGAATGAGGGGGCAGTGCAGTGGGTGGAAATTAAAATTCCAGCTAAATCTATTGAAACATGTAGTCAGATAGCAGAGAAAAATCAATTCTATGCTTAATGAAAACATTCAAGTCAACATAAGCACATTTATAGCCACATTCTGACTAATCGTATTTGCTTCAGTGGTATTCAATGTAACAGATGAGTTGAATGTTACCGACTTTTGAGTGCCCACGTTTTGGATACGAAGGACCAATTCTTTGCACTCTCTATGTCAACATGAAAGGCCAGATTATCTTAGTTCGTTCATGACAGGTGAATCGGGCCACGTTTTGTTTTTCTGCCTCCTCTCCCAACTAATCAATGCTGTACAAAACTTCCTCTGATGACACGATGGGTTGAATCTACTATAGTTAGTACCAGGACTTATCTTGTACAACATATTTAAGGTTGGATCATTTTTTAATCTTGGAAAACTACATTGTTTTAATTAAAGATGCACCCTTGGAATGTATAGGGCTATCACAGTGAGTGTTCTTTGCAAGGCCTTGTTAAAACTATATAGAAACTAATAATGTGAGAGTCCATTTAATTTCAGCCATGCCATGGTTTTCCAGAATTGTTGTGGGGTACGGATCATGGGTACGGGCATGGGTACGGGTCCGAGCCCGGGTTAGGGGGTACGGGTCCGAGACCATGGGTAGGGTACGGTACGGGTCCGAGACGGGGTACGGGTACAGGTCCGAGACCATGGGTCGGGGTACGGGTACGGGTCAACTGTGACAAATCATGGGTTACGGGTACGGGTCCAACTTGTGACAAAGTCATTGGTATGGTAACGGGTCCAAGCCCATGGGTACGAGTGAATGGTACGGGTCCCAACCCATGGGGTACGTGTATGTGTACGGGTCCCGCTTACGACAAACCCCTGGGTACGGGTACGTAACAGGTCTGGGTAGGGTCTTTGGTAAACGGGTACAGAACTTTGAGTATTATACCTGCTACATATAAGTGCAAGAGTTCCAAACTGCAGACACTATCCTGTCCACTTAAAAGTCCAGTATGACTTGAAATTTGCAGGAATAGTATAAAAGTGAAGGGTAAGTCTGTTGAATCCTTATAAGTATTTTTTTAGCAATTGAAAAAATTTCAGAAAATGAAGAAATCCGTCTTTTCAAAGATATGTCACTATCCACGTATTGTTGTTGCAGTACTTTAAGTGTCCCTGTGGTAAGTTCATTCATCATGGGAAGATTTAAATGGCCGAACAGTGCAAATTAATTGTGAAAACCCTAAGCATATGTGGTGCACTTACTGCATAGTGTCATACATATATCCATGGTGTATCTGTATATTATTGTGACACACGTAGATAGACCTGAAAATAGTTTGGGATGTATCAATTAAAGGTGCAGCAAGAGATGACCTATTTTGGATTTTTGTGTATTTGGCTACAAATTAGTATCAAAGGTGAAAAGCTGAAAACAAAAGGTAAATTAGAGTTTACTTATATATTTAATATAAAAACATTTCTATTTGAAAAGCACAAAATTGAATTTAATTTTTTGTACCAAAGAACTAATTTCGCTTAGTCCTCCAGGATGGGGAGTAAATTCAGTTGCAAAAATTTTTATTAGGAACACGATGTGTAAATCCCTTGTTGCACCTTTAACATTCATCAAGTAAAACAAATAAACTACATATTAAAACAAAGAATACTGGGCCAGTTAGTTTTGTTTTTTTAAATTTTCATCTGGGTACAGGTAAGCGTAATGGACAAAAAACAAACATTGGAAACTGGTATGGTTACAGGACCATGGGTCTGGATAGGCTTGCTGAGCATGACTCCTCCTGATGTACAATTATCATAATGCCATTAACTTCATCAATGGAGGAGTCATGACAAAATAGTGTGTAACTGGATATGGAAAAAATTTTTGTCTCGCATTCTCCACTAATTTAACTTCATGCGAAAAATATTACCCGATTCCCCCTGAAAGTATTCCTTAGAGTGTATCAACAACAGGATAGTCGTAAATATCCTTTTTATGAAGTGAAATTTAATGAAATTCAAGACTTGTACTTAAGATTCTGACTGGTGACTAAGTCCTTATTTTTTATGCCAGATGCTTAGTTATGAAAAGCTTTAGCTTGTATTTAAAATTGGATATTACTGGTGCTAAGGTAGAAGAGTGTTTAGTGAAAGACCGGTGTTATAAGAAAAACTTTGTTGGAAAGGTACATGTTTGTCAGTGGTCGAAATTTGGAAGGCTACACACAAATGTCATAGCTGATACCCATTGTTTTGGACTTCACATATCGACTGTTAAAGGCATACTGTTAAAAGAAACGTCATTTTAAGTCCCCAATTATTGGTACTAGGTATTGGACGGATACAGTCGAGACCATGGGTATCGTTACGGGTCCGAAACCGTTGTATGGTCCAATACCAGGGGGTATGGGTACGGGAATGGGTCCGAGACCATGGGTCCGGGTACAAGACCATGGGTACGGGTAGCGAGTACGGGTGCGAGACCGGGGGTACGGGTCCGGGTGCGGCACATGTGATGGAAGGGGTGTCTTGGGTAGTGGCGGGGGGTATGGGTCCGATACTAGGGGGTATTGTGTACGGGTACGGGCGAATTGTTTGTACCCGGGTTGGGTACGGGTACGTGTATGGGTACGGGTACTACAATTCTGTGTTTTTCAAACTGGGAATTATCAATGTTCAAGTTTAAAAACTTTCCAACAAATAAGCCTCTTTAAACTTTTTGAAGTCAAACCTTTGATCTGTATTTGAGTGTTTACCTCTATGAAATCAAAGTATTTATCACACATTAAAGGTGCAACAGAGAGATTTTTGAGGCACCCAGATGTTGTGTCCTAATAGTAATTTGCCATATAGATTAGACACTCAATAGATCTCTTACTCATTGTCATTTGGCTACAGAAATGTCTTAAAAGAGGAAAAAGGTGATTTTGGGGGGGGGGGAAAAAGTTGGCTTTATTTCAAATGAAACATATGCTGAATTTCGTATTTATTTGCTCCTATATGAAACTAGAAATTTCAATTTTTGTAGCGCAAAGAAACATTTCCTCAGCTTAATCCTTTTAGATCGGGAGTTTTTTGTTATGAAAAGCTTTACATCAGGACAAAAATCAGTACTTTCGATTTTTTAGGGACACTTGATATGTAAAAATCTCTCGTTGCACCTTTAAATTTCAGTGCAAGAGTTCAAATGTTCTGGTACCTATTTCTAACAAATCATACAGAGTTGTATTCTTATCGTTAAAAATTCTATCAAAACTATCTGTATAAAAATCCTATTATAATTAATGCAAGGGCAGTGTTATATTTTATGGTCATTTCTACTAGCAAAGAAAATACAAATTGAGTCACTTGTGCATTTGACTTCAAAACAAAACAATTAAGCATAATAAAAAAACTACATTCTACATTTTAAAATCTGCTTATTTTCTACTCTTGCATAATTAGATTGCCATGCAGCGTGCTTGTCTACTTCCTGCAGATCAATTTGTATTTCTCCCTTGCAACCAAGCAAGTCTGATTTTGGTCCCAATAACCTACTATTACATAATTCACACCTGTATAAAAATCATGCAATCTGTATCATTTCTATTAACACAGGGAAAATCCTAGGTGAGGATTTACCCTTCTTTAAAGGAGAACCTTTAGGCTTTATCAAGAATAACTTACACAATATACGCTATAAAAACAATTATTGAACACATATGGAGTGGTTTCATGGGAAAACGGAATTATACTAACCATAAAGGAATTAAAAGCATTTTGTCTGACCATGCCTTATTTAAAATTCACGCTACTGTATATGGGATATGTATTTGTGTTATGCGATACCGACGGCACAGTAGCGTCATACATGTTCACACATGATGCTTTCATATGTGTATTTCCAATGACATGCATGACCTAAATGTGCCGGTCGTATCGCATAACACGTTATACACTCGCGCGATTTTTAAATAGCACATGGTCAGACTAGATGGTTTCAATTCATTGTTATGGTTATATAATTCCGTTTTTCTATGATATGTGGTCAATAATTATTTTATAGTGTATATTGTTTAATATTATTTGTTGTACGGGTTCTCCTTTAAGTCCATATCAATGGCCCTTGCCCTTACAGTTTCAAGGCCATTTTTCTGCCAGTTGTATAACCAGCAGAAGAAAGCCGCCCCTATTCAGAACCTCGCCTCCACCATCCCCTTATTTGAACTACCCCCCCCCCCCAACCAACAAAACTGAAATGTCTAATTACACCACTGACCACTTCACATGATTGTACACTATAAACACCCACATTGGTCTATTCCAGAATGATTCGCACAACCCTATGGAAATCATAGCTGGCAGTGACATCATATGGATAGCCATGGTTGAGACATCAATGCAAGGGTATCACATGCACTGCATAAGACAACTAAGTATACTTGCTGTCAAAATTGTTCAGATTTACCATCCGCCGGTGTGACATACATCATGCATTAAAATGGATGCGAATGCTGGTCGACTTGTTGAGAACATCAGCCTCCCCATTGGTGAATCACACACTAGACTATCCATAGGCTCCGCCCCTTTTACATAGATGTTACGGGGCATGCGTTGCCCACCTCTGAACTATTCTGACAGCAACTGTACTGATTATGACCCAACAATAATTATTCCAAGGCTATTCCAAATAAAATCCAACACCCCATATAGCTCCACATGTGAGGCATATACTCAATTGGGTGTTTTTACATAAATTGGAACAAGCACCTCTAAAAGTAAGTAATATGTTTTTTAAAGGTGCTTGTTCCAATTTATGTGTATTGTGTTCTCTACTTGATATGAGAGCCTGGCACTTGCACATACACCCCATCAAGTACCGTGGCAAACAAACTTGCAGTTTTGATGGTAGACGCAATTATGCATGTTGCAAAGCCCTATTCAATACTGTGCTAATATTGATGGTTAACCACTAAAACGGTATTTTTTTGTTTATATCTTGGGAATGAAATGGATTTGAAGGCTCAAATTTCATGACGACAATGAGAAAAATATGGCCTTTCATCTGATATCAAAATCGATACTACTTCCGGGTAAATCAGGGGTCCCAAAGACGATCGGAACATGCACCTTTACCAATAGATATCAACATTCAACAAAATGTTTACAAAAAAGCTGTTTAATCAGCTTGAAATTGTTGACACAATGTTACATTTTAGGTACCTTTACTGTGAAAACACCCAATCCCATTCACTCTTGAGTTACAATAAGCTCATCCACCAAGGCCACAGCTCAGTGGGTTGTAATGTACATACATTGACATGAACTGACATTGATGGTGAGCTGGGTATCATATCATCATACCAGAAACCATGGGTGTTATTTTTCTTACTACACTAGTGAATGAAGGGCCACGGAACTGTGGCCAAGGGAACTAAGATTTTACTAGTCATAGTGTCTGGGGTAGTACATTGCAGGTTGCTTGGTTCTAAATATCAAGAAAGAATTTAGCACAACACAAAACACAAGGAAGACCCTTTTAGTACATGTAATTTCAAACATGACCTATCAATGGTTACTAGTATTACACCTTTTGCCATGTATTCATACACTTCAACGTTGTTATGAGACCTGTCTATTTTAGAACAAAACAAACTACAGCCAAGACACATTAATTAATAATAATCACTCCTCAAACCAAGTACCAAAAATGACTTTCAAACGTGCTTGTTCAGACCCACATTTACCAAACGGGGTGTTGACTTATGGTTCTGGATAGATTTGCTTTTGATGCCATATAACCAGACACCAGTTGGTATTTTTGCCACATCAAGTATTCTCATAATCATCAAGATCACCTCATTCAGTATAATGAAGCTCACGCATTTTACAACCATAAACCTAAGAAGTTACCATTCAGTTGGCTCACTCGCTGCAATGAAAAAGTTTGACACCATATAAAAAAAATATACTTTCAGTATGGAGATTGATAAATAATTTGCAATTAAACCGTGAATTACACTATTGCAATAAAAATACTGATTTTTTTTAAAATTAGATTTGGGAAAAATTTAAAGTTTTCCAACTATTCTAATACCCCAGCTAATAAAATTATGAAGACCACCAATTAAAAGTACCATATTTGTCTTTTTACGCCCCCAGAGGCACTTAAAATCACTGAAATTGGAGTTCTGTGGCCCAAATGCGTGCCAAAACAAAACTTTTAACAACTTTGCAAAGTTTACTTTAAGGGGAACACATTAGGAGCTAGTTTACTGCTTACTAAGGAAAAACAATGCGGCATTCGTCAGTGCCTATTCAACCAAGAGGGTCTATTAAGATTAGAGGCCAAAAACGTAAGTAATCTTTAGAAATTCACCGTTCGCATGTGTTGCCGCACAAAGAAACCTAGAGACCCAACAATAGAAAGCAAGGGCGGCCTCCGCTTCTTCCACACTGTGGGTGACGCCTGTTGCATATACACTAATCGGTAGTGATACAAGATGAATGTATGTGTTAGAGGTGGCCAGGGTTGTAATCGTTTGGTTAATAATAGTGGTACCTGGATTCATGTGCTCCATACTCTTTTTCTCATAATGCAGCGCGTTAGGAAAAGATGCATTCATTGAGGCGGTTTATTTAAATGTTTTTGTGTTGTTGTTTTGATGTTTTTTGTTTATGTCATTTCATTACGGTGGTGGCAATGGGGTAGGACAAAATTTAACCACCACAATAGCACCCAACATCCAACAACTGATATTTTGGCAGGCAGATTGTTTGCCTATCGAATTGACATTATGTGTGTATAAAGCACCCAAATTAATATTCCGTGCAATATTCAAAATGTCAGCGCCCAGGACGGTACGACTGGTTGGAAGCCGTTATCACCCCCTTTCAACTGTTATTAACCTCTTACTAGCAGCTTCGATGTTATGTAACAGTGCTTCTTTTGGATGGTCATCCCTCATAATCCTCAGAGAGCTTTAACCATAAGATGATCCTATAATATGAGACTGCCATATAAACAAGTTTTATTCCATGTATACATAGTTCATGTAGCAATTCAATAAATTGGCCTGTTTTGGGGCAATGGACCCATAAATTTGTTACAAATTACAGGGACAGTCCCAAGTTCATGCACTTCATTTGTTCTTTTTACAAAGTTTTATACAATTTTTAATTCAACCATAATGTCTTTCTGCTAGTATTATGTGTTTCTAAACCAACACACCTTTCGTCTCTAATACTTATCAATCCATGTTGGTTACCATGAATGAATATTCCCCAGCAACATTCATCAAATAAAAAATATAAGTATTGGCGCCGGAGGTCAATTAACCTAAACATGGAAAAAGACCTCAAAACTTGGTCTTGTGTGCTTACTTCTATATTTGATATTTTTAAATTGTCAAATTTAAAGTATCTTGTTCTTTTTGTTAAAGTATATAAATATTTTTATTTGTGATTTATGTTACTTAATAAAAAATAAAATCTCATTAATCTGAACCTTTGCAGTGAGCTTAATTTGTTTCTTCAAAGCTGTCCTAACTGAAAATGATTACTTTACAACAGGACTAGCTCGTCCTTCAGGAAGCACACTTGGTGGCAAATTGATGCAGTAGTTTTGCCACAGCTTAGAGGTGCAACGAGAGATTTTGAGGCACCCAAATATTGTGTCATAGTAGTAATTTCATATAGATTAGACACTCAATAGATTTCTTGCCTTGTATTTCGCTACAGAAATGTCTTAAAAGAGAGAAAAAGGGCAATTTTGATTTGCATATATTTCAATGTAAAACATAGGATGAATTTTGTATTTGCTCCTATACGAAATTAGAAATTTCCAAATTTTTGTACCAAAGAAACTTTTCTCAGCTTAATCCTTTCAGATGGGGCGAATTTTGAGGGGACAGCTTTACAATCAGAGCATCTAAATTCAGTACTTTCGATTTTTTTAGGAACACCTGATATGTGAAATCTCTCGTTGCACCTTTAACCCCTTGAGGTCTACCACCTTTCTTACAGTATCTCTGATTGGCTCATAACATGATATAGCATGATCTAACCTTTGAGTAACCAATCACAATAGTTCTTCTATACACCTGTACAAACCTTAAGCTGTTCTTACCATGTCTCTGATTGGCTTAATATATCATATAACCCAATGTGTCACCAATCAAATCGGCCGGTTGACCTCTGGGTTAAGAGTTTATACAATTTGGACGAAGCTGAAGAGCTATCTCTGTATATTTTGTGACCATTTCTACAAGCATGTATTTTGTAACACATTTAATTTGATAATGGTGTACATTAAAGTTGCAAAGTTTGCAACCAGTACAACATCTACATATTTTTCATCAATATGATATATGGACCTATGATAGTCAGGGACTGAATTAGCCAACCAATTGTGTATCCTGTGTTAATTTGGCCAAGTGCAGGCAAGCATGATTTGCGATTTCTTTGCTGTAAATAACACTTTTTGAAGCATAGTTTATTTCAGTGACTTATGTCTGCTGTTTGAAAGATGAATTCAATAGTTAACGTTTGATTTAAATCTGAAAGTGCCCCAGCCATAGCTACACTCAAGCCACACACTGCACACACCATGCCGACTGTCAAGAACACAAGGCACATAATCGGTCTCCTAAGTTTGTCTCTGACTACATACTAGGTTGGTAATGATATACAAAGCATTCAATATTTTTCAGGATGAATAACACTTGTCTTTCCTATAACACTTATCGTTCATGTTAATTGACATGTACTTTATACTAATACATGTATCAACTTGGCTGAAAAGGACTGAAAACAGCCTGGTTGGGGAGAGGCCTGCTGTACTTTAAAACTACTTACTGTACAAAATATTCAATACTGGCAGTTACTAGACAATTTCTTTTAAATATTAAATTATCAATTTATTTCCTATAAATATTGATAATCTGTAGAAAATCAAGGGGGTTGTTAGCTTTATTGGTAAAAGAGGTCACCAACAACTTCTGGGCTGAGGCTGAATATGGGCTATTCAATATTTCAGATGAACAAAGACTTGATTATTTTTTTCAATCTACAATTGCTACCATTCATTACAGCATACTGTTAAAAAACTCACTCATTAAATATATCAAATACATGTACATTGGTCTATATAAATTAATATGTAATACATAATTGTTTGGGACTACATTATATAAAAGTCACAATGACCAACCTATTGTTTATTGCATGCAAGTTGAGTCAACTAAATATTACTGACAAATTTTGTATGTTATTTTGAGAGTTACGCTCATATTTTTGTATACTCTCAATATCATTTTTTTCCAACATTCTTGTAATCATGACTACTGTTCCATTGTTTATACTCCTGTGCAAAAAAAAACCACATTTTTGTCCTTCACATGTTTGGATTTGTGATCGTGTTACAAACAATTTTTTTGTAAAGATTGCAAAATGCATGAGACCCTGGGAGAGTGTGTGGTCCAGTGGAAAAGTACAAAACTCGTGATCATTAGAGCCCCGCCATGGCCAACGTGTTTGGGTCTCTGGGCAAGATACTTAATCTTAATTGCCTCGTCAACCCAAGCAAAATCTGGGGAACTCAGAGCTGTTATGTTATGTGTGCTTGGCCAGCAGCCTCTATCCCAGACCAATCCTGTCTCTGCTTACATAAGGACATACTATTTTAAGTAGGTCATAGAGCTACATGTAGTCTAGTAGTAAAGACTTTCACTGAGGGATTACACAGCCTTATTCCATAAGTTACATAGACCATCAGTGGAAGTCTTGACTCCATGCTAATGCTGCTTGCATGAAGGACATACACTATGAGCTAGTAAAATCTCAATTCCTTTGGCACAGTTCAGTAGCCTTTATTCACCAATGTATTTAGAAAATACACCCCCTGGTTTTAGGGTATGATATATGATACCCAGATCACACAAGGTCAGTTCATGTCAATGTATGTACCGTGTGTCCCAAAAAAAACGCAACACTTGGTGGCAGGCGCCATAAGTTTTGAACAAAAGCATTTGACTATTTATTCTTTGTTGTATGGTAAGATGGGACTGTTAGCTAATATCCCTGAAAAGTTCATAAAGATAGAGTCAATATTTTTTAAGATATGACCCCAGAAATCAAGTAACCTGCAGGACCCATTTAACCAAA
>JAMKCH010032430.1:0-17584 GCA_023653785.1 Ophioderma brevispina | reverse complement strand
CCCCTGAGAGTGAGTCCCGCATTTCATCCACAACATAATAATTTCTGGTGCTTCACTGAAAAATAATTAAGTATTGATTTATTTCAATGCATGATAATAAATTCACTCTGATCTGTACAATTTCTTTTGTTTGAAAACGATTTAATCCCACAACGATGCTACACCCTTTATGCCTGTATTTCTTGAACCTTCAGGTGAAACTGGCCCAAGTGGTATATTATATCTTGGTTCAACTGACAATATCTCCACTTAGTTCCATCAAATTGGATGGAATAAAAGCGAGGATTTAGCTTAGGATCTTGTCCGTCTAAGAATTAAGTCAAATATCTGGCAAAATGCAGTTTATATTTTTTATAATTTTTAGTTTGATTGTATAGTTTTTATTGGGAAGGCTGTACGGTCAATAATTGTTGTTACAATGGCACACAGCATGCACTCTCACTGCATGCACCGCGCCTTCGTGCAATAAGAGGGTGCGCCATTTTGGCGGGTCATTTAAAGCGACTTTGGCAACATGTAACATGCAATTAAATGCCCAAGATTGAGTAGAAACAAGTTGTGGCTTGTGTAGTCAACGGTATGAGTTCTGATTTGTAACCTTGATAGCCTATATTTGTTGTAATGTGCTGAGTATTACTTTCGTACCCAAGTTCTTGTGTATGTTGTCAAGTGTTTAAAATATGCAGAACCATTTGGCAT
Organism: Ophioderma brevispina; assembly: GCA_023653785.1. Classification (NCBI taxonomy): domain Eukaryota; kingdom Metazoa; phylum Echinodermata; class Ophiuroidea; order Amphilepidida; family Ophiodermatidae; genus Ophioderma; species Ophioderma brevispina. The sequence continues at coordinate 16,885 of JAMKCH010032430.1, read as the reverse complement.
CAAATTGATGTGTTAATAATTACCAACATTATTATATCTGGTTGCCAGGGGACACTATGTCATAAAGGAAAAGGTGACACAGGAATGGAAAATGACGTAGCCCCCAAACATACATTCCATTTATGTTGGACTTCAAGCAACATAATTAATTTGGAATCAATTGCTGCTGTTCTGGTTTCCCTAAAAGCCCAGATTTTATATTATCTGAACCATTGAGCAAGTATAGTATGTCTGGCCTATCTTGTGTGCATATGTTGATCTACTCCAGAGAAATGTGCAATTTTGTATTTTCTGTCCCAAAAAAAAATTTTAACAAACGTCCTTGGGAGCAAAAGAAAAAATTCCTATGGGATTGTTCAGAAAACTTCAAACAAGCTCATGTGACACCTTTATCAAAAAATGTGTCTTGACTCCTGATTGTTTGAAGAATACAGACCAGTGTCAAACCTCCTCTTTTATTTCTAAGATAGTAGAAAGGTGTGTTGCTGCACAATTGACTCAACATCGCGACTCCAACTGTCTTCAGGGTTCTAGACAATCGGCCTACCGCAACATCATTCAACTGAAACCGCTCTGGTACGTGTTACAAATGACTTACTCGTGCAGTTGATACGCATGGTGAAGTTGTGCTCGTCTTATTAGATATGACTGCAGCTTTCGACACTACTCACCATACCATCCTGCTACAGAGACTTAAGAATCGCTATTGCATTACCGGAACGTTCCTTCGTTGGTTTCATCGGTATCTTGACTGCGCTCTCAGTCTGTGTCATAATGGTGTTCATTCATAATTGGGAGCTGATTGATGTGTTTCCACAGGGTCCGTACTTTGCCCGCTGTGTTCGTCCTGTATACTGCTGTGTTGGAGGATATCATTAAAGCTCATGGTGTGGACCTTATGGTTTTCGCCGATGACCTCACTTTACATGGTCTTCAATCGCTCCGAGTCTTCCACAGCTGTTGATCACTTGCGCGTTGCATCCACGCGTTAAACATGGATGACCACCAATATGTTGAACGCAACACAGTAAGACGGAAATCACTTCACATCACATTCCAAGTTTTTGACAAGATATTATTCCTGTAAATCATCTACATATTGCTACACATCTACACATCGGCACGAAATCTTGGAGTGATCATGGATAACCAGCTGTTATGTCAACTCAGGTGAACATGTCGGCAGAGCTGCAAACTTGCCCTTCGTAATGATCGTTCAGTTCGAAAATATCTTGATCAGTCATCTGCTGAAAGGTTGGTACATGCCTTCATTAGTTCACGATTGGACTATTGTAATAGTCTTCTATATGGACTCCCAGACTATGAGATTGCTAAACTCCAGCAAGTGCAAAATACAGCTGCCAGGATTATTGCACGTGTGAGAAAACATGATCATATATCACCTGTTCTTGATCAACTCCATTGGCTGCCTGTAAAGAAGCGCATTATGTTCAAGATCTTACTATTAACCTACAAGTCTTTAAACGGACTTGCTCCAAATTACATCTCCGATTTAATTGAGGTTTACAAACCTACACGTTCTCTTCGGTCTGGGGCCAAATACCTACTTTCCCCTATTCAGACTTCCACAACATATGGTAAACGCTCTTTTGCTGCTGCAGCACCAGCATTATGGAATGAACTGCCCATGCACATTAAATCTGCGAATTCCGTGGTTTGTTTTAAATCATTAGTGAAAACATATTTGTTTACATTGTAGGTTTTTAACCAGTCATTTTGATGTATCCTTAATTATTAAGTGTCATGACTATTAATTTGTTGTATGGAAATATGATCAGCATTGTACCATATGCATGTATATGCTGTTTTTTAAATAATAGGTTTTGTATGTACTTTGTATAAGACAGCCGGTCTGTTCTTTTTTCTTAAGATTGTATATGGTTTGCTTTGTATCTTTTTAAAAATTGTAAAGCGCATAGAGGGAACCTTGTTCCACAATGCACTTAATAAATGCGGGTTATTATTATTATTATGGGGCAGCGTGACATAAACATATGCTCACAACATCAAGATGCACTATCAGAATCAATTGAAATTTTTGAAATAGACTTTTTTTAAGGATATCTAGTGAACCATAAACAAAAATTAAGGTGCTAGGATCACAAAATGTACCTTTAAGTCACAAATTACCTTTTGATACATGTTATTTTAGGTGAAATTGGACTGTGGAGAACAGTGGCTACACCTTGTTGAACAAACCCACCTCTCCCAGCTGGCCCAACAGGTTTTAGTGGTCCTGTTGGAAGCACCAGATGGACAGCTGAGCCTCAATAACTTCCCTGCATCCTACTACCAGATCTGGGAACAGTGGCTAGTACCAACAGAGTATGGCTACAGCAAGATGGTGTTGTTACTGAAGACACTGCATCATGTGGTCGTGGTAAGTTTACTCGCGTCTTACCTTATCTTATTGTTATATTTGTGTCACCAGTAAGTCATTCTGTCCGACTGTCTCTCTGTCTGGATGTTAAAGTTGCGTGAAAGTTCTGGTGCCTGTCAAAATCATTAAATCCAATTGCAACCAAACTTGAGTTACAGGTACAGTATGAACACCTCCATCAGTTGATGAGATCAAAGGTCACATTCCAAGGTCAGAGGTCATCTCAGGTCAAGTTTTAAGAAAAGTAAATGTAGTAATTGCAAAAGCAGATGACACTAGTGGTTTGAGAACCACCTGGTCTTCCTTTGTGTCAAAACTTCAACCATATGCAGAATTTAGTAAATGCTACTGTATAAGTAGCCAGTAAGTTGGTGCTGTTATGTCTTACAGAATGACAGTTGTAGTCGTAGTAAGCCAAAGTTTTAAATCTGGTTTTGTCCCCGCTAACAGGGGTGGCCTGATTTCACCTCACATTAACAGCAATACTGTTGTGCGAGGATTTATTGGCACAAAAGATAATTGACCGGATGCCCTTCCTGATGTCAATGTGCTGGATGGCCGCCTAATAAATATCATTGGTTGTTGCATAATAAATATCAATTATCATTGTCACTTATCTCTGTATTGGTTATTTTTTTATTATAATAATAGCTTTTATATAGCACTCTATTGCCGTAAACAGCGTCAAAGCGCTGCTGCTTATTATGCTGCCATCAGGAAATCGTCAATCATTTCGCCGCATCTTGGTGGCAGCTGGCCAAGCGCACATCAGGACTTATATTGTAATATTCCCCATAACAGGTCCCCAGATTTCTCTTGGGTCGACAGAGTAATTAAGATTAAATATCTTTACTGCATGCAGCGAGGCTCAAACATATTCTCAGTCAGCCGGGGAACACTTTGGGATCTAGGCTGGCACTAAATGCCATATAATTCAGTAGAGGTTAACTATGTACCATGTTTCAGTGTATTTTTATCACTTTACACAGCCAGCTAAAGCCTCACTCATAAGATAAAAATGGTGGATGCGTGGGTCATTGTTCATTTCTGTTGTAGTACCGTACACCATGCCGAAAACCTATTTAGCATTTGTTCTTATACTTTGATAACAGGTGCGTGATGAGTGGGGAGACACCTGCACAATACAGCTCACCCCTACCTACCAATTTGCCCGTCGTGCCCGCACCGTCTTGCTAGCCCAGCATGATAGCCTGGCCTTAACCATGCAGGACTTTGTCACCCGCTACCAACGCATGCATGAAACGGACTACTGCCCTCCGATTTTGGACACACTACGCTGGCGTCACTAGTGCTCTGTGCCAAGTGCTGTCGCTGATGGGAAAGTTCTATCGAAGGATTGTACTTTGAAGTCCATGCTGTTTAGGTAAGTTAGTTCCATGGTGATACTGACAAGAAGATGCTGGAGAAATCTGGAAAGACATGCCTTTACTTTTTCTGTCAGTCTTAGTTCAACTTGAGTTATTAACGCCATTAAAACCTACTTGTGGGGACCACCTTAATCAGCATTGTGTAATTCTGGTCAAAATTGTAGTGGGCATTTTGCCCCCACACAGTGTGGAGGGTCTATGTTTCATGCAAATGGATGCCTGGATGATGACTACACAAGCAAGAAATTCATTATCCCTCTACCGACTACACGAATAGTCAATGAACTTTCCAACGTGGCACGGTGAAAGAACATGAGGTCATGTGCTGTATACAGTGATAAACATGAGGTCGTGTCTGTATACTTTTTGGACAGTTATGAATATCAATGACTCATTTGCATATTTTTAAACATGTGATTAAACCACCAGACCACCTAAACCAAGTGAACGATGACTCATCTTAATTACGCACCTGTAATTCAGGTGATTCTCTGTAGGTCCCAGTAGAAAAGCTCGAAACCTACCAAGTACACATCAACAGAGGCATTTCTTAACACAAACCCCCAGTCCTGTGGAATGCACACCACAGCTAGCAGCTACCCAATCAACTCAGGCATTATCTGTGGAGGCGGGAAGCCTGGCTGCAGTGTCCACATCTAATGCTACCCAGATGCATGGTGCTAATATGAGATCTTCAGGTAGGCACAGATTTTAACTGTAAAGGTAACTTTGCACTGTCTGTGCATATGCCCAAATAGTTAATAATAGTTAGTACTATTTCACTTAGCAGGGCATAATTTAAAACAAATAATAACCATTATCAAAAAATTTCATCATTTGATTTAAATTTCCTCGCTCTCATTGCTTCAGAAAGCTCACATGTGATATTTTGACTTAAGAATTGTGGAGGATGTAAAAGTTCCATTTGAAATTTACCAACAATGATTAACTGATGGTGCGTCATCCCAGACAATAATCTGAAAGGCAAATATTTTGCAGCAAATGAAACCTAGAATAGAAATAATTTATGTGCAGGGGTCCGAGTGATTTTTCAACCTCGCTGTTCTCTGTGCATGGATGTTATACATATTAGGGACATTTAATTGTCATCATTAAATGTATGTACTTGTACACAGAAACAGAGTTCCTTTGTTCGCTCGATCTGTAATAAAAGAATTCCAGAAGCCCCACACATGAACATTAAACACTACTATTAATACAGTTAAAGTGACAGGAGGTTTTTTTGAGGATACAAATTTCTCTCAATTTGCACTTGATCGGTTGTGGAACACCTACCGAGGATGTTTCGAAGGTTTATTGGACAAACAAGTAAAAAAGAAAAAAAAACCTGTTTTTGAACTTGCCTGCTATCATAATTGTCCCTATAGAAAAGCGTACTTTGATTTTCTGCCGTGCATGACAGAAAATACTAAATCATCTTATTATATAAAGACGACTTATTCAGCTTATTCACTTCAGGTGTGATCTAATACAATGGTAGACATTCCAAATATGCAAAAACCAGGGTTAGAAAAAAATTGGGGGTGCTTCTTTCTGGAAATGTCCTTGTGTCTCTTTAAGGTTCAGTTGAATTGATCGGCAGCTAACTACACACCAGAAAATATTTCATGAATGTACACAAGATTGAGTCAAACATGTAAATTCAACAACCTCATCAAAGAACTCCTCGTCCGCTTTCTCCCAACTATTTTTGTTGATCATATTGCAGGCCCAGGTAATACAATTCCAGTCAACAGTGGCAGGATTGCTCAACCAAGAGACCTACTCTGCCAAGGCCATGTGCCATCCACTATCCAATCTCCAGTGCTTCAGCCAGATGCTGTACCACAGTACCAGAAGGACCTGATTGACTTCGGCAGCCCTCCAGTGGACATACCAGGTATATTGGGCTTCTCTACAATTGCCACAAAACGTATCATGGCACGTTTTTCGATCAGCATTTTGCCAAAGTCTGATATTTTTGAAAGTTTTTTTATTTCTTTCATTTAACACCTCACTTGTAAAAAAGTGTACAAAAATGGCTGAGGTAGAACGCCTAAAAGACACAAAACCCCCTAACCAAAACTTGTACTTTATGGAGTTTTTTCAATGGGCATTGCAGTGTATTGTGATACTAACATGCAGCCCATAATCAATATTGCAAGTAGGCTTACTCATTCAGTTGGAAACCCTTTGTGTAAAATCAATGCACACAGATTCTTGCGTTGTATCACAGTGACCATTGAAAACTGAATGAACTTAATGAAGTTCTAACGTGGAACGGTGATAGAACACGAGGTCATGTCCTTTATTCTTTTTGGGCAGGTTATGAATATTAATTAGCCTATTTGCATATTTTGAAGAAAATTCATTCATCCACTACAGACTAAACCAATTAGTCAGTGAACTTCTAACTTGCCTTGGTGATAGAACATGGTCATGTCCTGTATACTTTTTGGACAGGTTATGAATATTAATGAACTCATTTGCATATTTTCAATAAAATGTGATTAAACCACAGTTGTGGGGCCTTCTTAATTCCACTTCTATATTATATATCCTTTTTCCTTTCAGATCTTTTAAGCACCTCAGAAATTGAACAGGTCACCAGAAAGTTCACCATCCCTCCAAGGTCATCATTGCCTTCCCAGGTCAGTACTTCAGTTGGTGCAATGGGTATCGCATCAGGGAGCAACACCATCTCCCGCAATACAGCCATTCATGGTGTTCCAAGAGATAGCATGCCTGCAGCACGCTCGGCCAGTCCAAACCCCGGGGACTGGGGTGCGAGTCATGGGAGAGATTCTGCATCTCCAACTGCATCCTCTAACAGCAGTAAGTCTCCAAGAAAGACCCCTAGAAAGTGCAAATTGGCTGTGAACTTCTCTGTTCCTTTGAGTGACTAGAAGATAGCTTTGCATGAATGGGTAAGTTAGGTGTACTGTTAGAGAATATTTGAAAGTATTATGATGCTGCGCAGATGAATATTTTGTTAGGTAATGAATGCAACAAATTTGAATTACCACAGCTGCTTTTGTAAAGTGAGTTTAAGTAAGCACTAAGCTGAGAACGAACATGGCAAGTGTTTCATCAGTGAGCAAATTTTTATTTGAGATAGATTCCTGGGTGACCTGTAAACTGCCTTCAGAGTACCAAATCACTTAATTTTGACATGGTGCTACATATTCCTCACATTATCAAAGCAACTGCTGATTAAAAACTTTGAGTTTATAGTTGCTTGTAGTTGAATTCCAAAGAAAAAAGTTGATCAATTGCATTTGATCCCCCAATAGGCATGAGCGATATATTTGCAGTATGCACAAGTAGTTACAAAATAAACCAACAATTTTACAACACCTACATATAGTTGTTTATGTGAATCGTAGCTTTTCAAAGCATGTGGGTCCTAATTCAGCTGTGCTCGAGATGGTAACAGCAAAATGTCTCAAAGAGCAGTGATAGTTGTAGTAGTAGGCACTGTCTGCTTAATCACAGTCAGTATTGTGTACTTAAGCTCTTATTTCTCTTCCCTGTTCATTGGTGTCATAGCTTAGAGGCAACTTTTTGATGTGGGTCAGTTGATTCTGTGTGTAAATCACACCAGCATTTTAAATCGGCACCTTTGATTTAATGGGGCGATCACCAAATTGCACACTCTTGTCCTGCACAGGAGGGAAATGAAGTATATTGACTATACTCTGTAAACCTAGAAGTACAAAGTAATCAATAAACTCCCACACAAGGATTGCCTGGTATTTGTCGACTTATATGACCAGTATTTTGTATATCAGTGTAAGAGATTTGTTTTGTTGGTACATCTTACGCTGTGTCTTAATCGCGCGCGATTTAGACTGCACCTAAGAGTGTGTAAGCGCATTTTGTAGTAAGGCGCGATAATGCTGCGCAGCGCATCAGTTAATGTACTTTGTACTTCAAAGTTAAACAAGTATATTGACTATAGGTTTTAGACACTGTCTTGAGACTAGTCATGTAGCGACATCGACTGGTACTCTGAAATCAGCTTTAGTCGACCAGGATTCTCTTTTAATAGCCACTGACATGCATTTCAAGTGTGCACTGACATTTGCACAATCCTAAGCTCACTGTGATACTTTACTTTAAAGTCATTGTTGAAGAATGGTTTGCATTCATGTCATAACGCCTGTCGTTTGATGTGTTAATTCTGCTCCTTAGAAATACATTGTTCATTTCTAACATGTGCTGTGATATACATAGATATGTATATTCTGTAGTACGTACACAAGGTTCGACTTTAGAATCGTTAATATAAAATTATTTATTTTTTTCTAATGCAACTATGTTAAGAAATAGTTGAAATATGTACTTGAATTAAGCTATGGATATTCACAAATCTGTTCATCAAGGAAAAAAGTGAGAATTTGAAAACACCAGAAATTTCTAGAGAAGCTAGAAAGAATATTTTGGTTAATGTTATAACGTTATTGCTTGTGTTGAAGCAAATTGTAAGGTTTGAGTTGAAGAATGAGCTACTTTATTCACCAATAAATTTGGTGTTTTCAAATTTTCTCTGAAATGTTTTGTATAGACAAGTATACAATAGCAAAGGTAGTCTTCTGTTAATGTGGACATTTCATTGAAGACAAAACAAGCTTTACTTAATTGTACCATTTTGTGACATGCAATTATGACCCATGTCCTTAAAGTAATTTGTGTGAAATGTTTGACATGCTTCCCCTAAAAGAAAGAAAAGAAAAAAATTTCAAGGTTTACATTACGAGTTTTTTGAAAAAGCCATCTTGAGTTCTGAATCAGAATTGCACTGAAAACCCTTCTAATAATGTTAAGGTACTGTTTGAAAGTAACATGTTTTTTTTTTTAATTTTTCTCACCTATTTGGTGTTGAAAAAGTCTGTTACCAAAACTGATATTGACGTTTTAATATGTTAGTATGAAACATAATGAGTTGTTTGTAAGTTAAAGTGACTGGTAGTTAGTCTTGTGGTGCTATTGTCAAGACATGCATTCTCTCCATGTAAAGTATTAGATAAACTGTAAATTAAAGTAAGAACGATTGTAAGTATTTTCTTTCTGTGGCCATGGAAAGTATTTTATTAAGGATAAAGTATGTTGGATTTTGAAAATGATGTTTGGGAAAACAAGCAGATTTTCTAAACAGGTGAATGTGTGGAAGATTATCAACTTGTCAGAAAATGATCACTCATGACCCGTATATATAAGATTGATTTCCAAAGTTCAAATTTACTTGTTATTTAGTAAATATGTTAAAGGGGGATGGCCCGACTCAAGTCTATAAGTTTTTTATCTTGATAGAATGGCCTTCACCCCAAAACCCCATAAAGTTTCGCGCCGATATTTCAACCCGTTTTGATGTGAGAGCTAAAAACATGATTTTGCAATCCCCATAGAGTACTGTGTAAAATTAATATTGGTCGACCAAAAAGGGGCACGTTTTGCTCATAACATTCAAACCAAACATAATTTAGCCCTAAGATTTCACAGCGTAAATGAGAAAAATAGTAGCTTTCTTCTGATACCAAAATTTTGACCACTTCCGGTAAAATCTGGGGTCCCTGGGGACGAGGCTATTAGCGATCGGGCCATGGACCTTTAAGGAAATTGAACGCGTATATTTGTGTGCAGTTAAATATGGTTGCTGTGCAGCTTGTATTTTTTACAATTATATTTATGATTCCCACTGTTTTTTCATGCCTTGATTGAATTACTGTGTTGATAGGCAAAAGATAGGTGTCTGGCCAATCCAATATCTCGTCATTTTGGACGAGCAGTTGAAAAATTGGAAGAGGTGGATGCCAGTACTGCACTATGATGAAACCAATAATGGGACATGTTAGATAGAACAAAAAATCCTTGAATCCAAATATACTGACATTTAATTTGGTTAAATCTTTGTCACTGATAATTTTGACAAGTAAGCAAACATGACCTATCAGTGAAAATCAACTAAACTTTGTTTTCAAGTTTGTACAGATATTCCATTGGCCTATGCATCAACATTGGTTATGATGCAGTATGCTTTCAAATCGTATAGAAAGTAATTTAAAAGCGTGTGAATATGTATCGTAAACTCACTGATTAAGAATTGGTCTTAATCATAAATCTCAGGATATAATAAGTATGCATTAAGGTAAAGTAAGGGTAAATTTTAATCAGTATTTGTATCATTATTGACCAAAGATGTTTAAATATTTGTATAATTTGTAGTATTTTGATATTGTTTTTTAATGATATGCTTTCTCTGTTGAGTATGATGGAAGCAATTATCAGTAATGGGCTAAGTCAAACTTCCAACTAAGTAAATATTGAGTTTAATAGGAATTGACTTTTTGACATATTGCTTCCAACACCAGATAAACATTTTCATGAAAGAACACTAGTTACTTTGTCACACTGACAAGTTTACATAAGATTAAATATACAAAGTGAGAAATTTATGACAAATCCATAAAAAGATGGATTAGATATTGATTTGCTTCACATTAAAACATAATTTAAGCTTGAAGTGATTGAGTAGTAAAGTTATTTTAATGCAACATTTACCTTACATGTGAATGGGCAATTTGTGTTGCATATAGATGAAAGCTTAATTTTAAGCTTGGAAATTATAACAGCTGTTTTAGTGCAAGATTTATTCTCACATTTGTAAGCCAAGTGAATTGGCAATTTGTATTGGCTATTGATCAGTATTGCCAATAAAAATTTCAAGTAAAGGTGTGGCTTTGATGATGAAAAATAACCCATTTTTTGTTTACCATTGGTTTATGTGGGGCAAAAAAATTTGCCTCTACCATGGCACCAGCCCAAAATTGCACTTCAAGACAGTGTTGCGAACAAAAATTTTAGGTTAGGCGCGGCATGGGAGGGCAAAATGTAGCCCACTTTTTACCTTAACAATTGGTTTCTATTGGGCAAAAAAATTGCCAAAAATGGTACTTTGAGAGCACGTTTTGATGTTCAATAGTAGCCCAATTTGGCAGGTAAGGCACGGTGTTGGCAACACTGCTTCTGGCGCACTTTTTGATGTTCAAAAATAGCCCAATTGGGCAGGTGAAGTGCACTGCTGGTAACAATGTTATTGATAAAATCTTAATATAAAGCTGGAAAGAATTAGCAATCTGCTGTTTTAGTGGAAGATTGATTTCACATTTGTTCAGCTGAATGGATGACTTGTTTGTCCAATCGTGTAAAGCTTTTAATTTAAGCTTGGAACAAAGTATTTGGCATTAAGCTATTTCAGTGCAAGACTTTGACACTGTAAGTCAGGTGAATATGGGCAATATGTGTGTCCATTAATAACTTTATTTAAACTTAAAAGGATTTACAAATCTGGTGTTTTAGTGCAAGATTTGTAAGTCAACTCACTAAGCAATGTATGTTGTTAACAGTTCAGCTGCTATAGAGCAAGATTCATCCTCAATTGCATTTGTTAGGTGAATAAACAGTATGTGAATATCCATAGTCTTAAGGAAAAGATTACGTCTAATATTTACTAAATTACTTCATTCGTATTGCGTAGTTAAGAGTTAAGTATACGTCTTTGATATCAAATGAATTTTTGTCCCTAGTATTCTATTTGATAGGTTGATTAGTATTTTGTCTATGTGTTTGCTAATTCAAAGTTTTGGATTGTAAAAGAGTAATGTTTTTGATATATTTTTTTTTATGACAGTAAGTTAAATTGCTTGAATATTGGCCAAAACACATTTTTTGCAGCGATTAGTAAAGATTAAGAGAGGTCCACCCTAATTAGAAGATGCTTTGGTTCTAAATTTTACATTTACTTGAAATTTGCCTCCAAGAGTGAAACAAACAGGTGAAGAAAAATCTTAAGCATGTTAGTATTATCATTATTAAAAAGAGAGGGAAAAAATAAGATAATTCAGCCCCAATTAAAAATTGATTCTAACCAAAATTTAACCTAGATATGAGGCTTATTTTTGTGAGTGTAACAAAATGATCAACAAAATTAGTTTATTTAAAAAACTTCTATCCCAATTGAAAGATGAATTGTTTCTAACCAAACCTTTTACCCTGATCTCAGACTTGTCCCTGATTGTATTGTATTGATTGTTACTTTTGTTAGTAATTTTTGCAATATTTGTGTTTATGGAGAAATTGTGTGATTTATTTATCTTGCAGAATATTTTTCAAGTATAAAGAATAACATGTTAAAGTATTATTTGTTTCTACATGCAATTGAAAAAAATAAGAAAACAACTTGTCAAAGTATCATCATATGCAATACCTGAAAGTGAAGGAAACTTTGTTTATTTTTCTAACGCTCGTTTATATCATTTACAATAATATAGCTACTTCGGAAACTTCATTTAATATTTGAGACAAAAATTAATTTCTTCACTGGATTGCACTAAGGCTTTGTCATAAAATAAGTGTGCTTCCATGACCTTTAGATCAGTAACACAATGAAATTATTATTTTGGGTGGTGGGATTTCTTATTTTTCTGTTATCAGTTTGTGTAGAATCAAGTTGATTGTTGTCAAATAAAACACATTTTGTCACTTTAATTTGATCCTATTAAAGAGTTTAATAAGCTTCCATAAATCCTGTATTGCACTTGAAGTTTAGGATGTATAATTTGTCACTCATTGTATTTTGAGATAAAGGATATAAGGTTTAGGATTTGAGTCAACCAAAGTTATCTGTAATTTAGGCAAACAGGAAATAAGAAATTAGTTTATTTGTGGAATGCACAGTGACGATGATGTTGATGGAACTGCCCCCGACGATGATTGTAGATGTGAGGATAACTTTCAATGTGTATCTGTAGTGTTAGTAAGTACTGTAGTATTTGTATGAGTTGCAATTCATTGAACAACCATGTTGAATCCATAATCCTATCACGACCAAAACTCACTAAAACTCGCTGAGCTTAGGCTAGAAAATGCTAGAAAAGTCCAAAAAGATGCAATGACATCATCGTACGAGCACACATATGGCCGGGCCAGCGACACCCTCGTGGCTTACCATCCCTGGTCATGGGACTGGTGCGCTGGGGGCCCCAGGTTCAAATCCCACCCAAGACGTGCAATCTTCTTTAGCTCTTATCCCTTTACCCCTTCCCTTCCTCTCAGGAGAGGCTAGAAATGAGAACAGTGTTAGGGTTAGAACTTAATGCGATCTTTTCCAGTGTTGGATTCTCAGCTGAGAATCCTGATGCAAAAATAAACCTTGGTAAATTTTGTGCTGTCAAATTTGATCCTTGTTTCCCACTGATGGTATAACTCTTTGAGATTATTCATCAATCCCATATGATAAGATCGTCATGTGAGGGCAACAATGTCACAAGTGCAATAGCCTCATTTGTCAAATTCCTATCCGAACATACTATTATGCCATGTGGCTCTTGAAATGGTTCTTCAGGTGCAAGTCACCTGAAGAACCATTTCAAGAGCCTCTGACTGAAAGAACAATAAATTGAGTTATCCTAATAAATGGCAGCATACAGATGTGATCACATGGCAGCTATTGTACATAGAACCTTGTTGCACTCGCATGACGAGATACGATGGCACACCTTTGAGGTTACTCAAAAGCTAGCACAGTTGTTTGCCACTGTACAACTTGTTTCATTTTTGTTGGAAATAAATTTTATTAGATGCAAGACAATTCTGAGTTGTCTGTGCAAGAGCTGTTGCCTGAAGAAGTATCAGAGACATAATCATGAGATCCTGGAATAGAAGCATATTACAGTCACTAATGACGATGGCAGCCAAGTCTCTTTCAATATAGCAACTTGCCAAAACAAATCAAAATAAATTACAGCAATACAGACACAAACCACAAAGTGATTTAGGCGCTTTGGTGTGGGTTGGTCATGGGTGCCACATACAACCTCGTCCATTATTCGTACAAAACCATTCAGAAATAACCCTAACAGTGGAGTTGATTCTTCAGCTCCAACAGATTTGGAATGAGAAAATATTGCCTTATAATATACCAAAAAAATCAGTTTTCCTTAAGATTTTGCTTTTACGTGTTGAACAATGACTACGCCCATATTAGTGATTTCTTGGCCGCCACTGCCTAGTCACTAACTTGCATTTTATAGCGCTCTCTATTGCCTAATGTTCTCAGAGATGTGTGCAAGATAACCCACATCCCTATGGCTTACAAGCATTTCACTTAAATCACAAATTTGTTTTTGCATTAAGTTAAAAAAAGTCCAACAGCATTAAATAACTTGATATTTGAGGCATTCAGTACAGACCACATGTACTTAAGGTTATGGTTCAACAATGGTTAGAGAATTAAATTGTAACTTTTTAGTGGAAGTGTGTGTATTTAATATAGTACTAGTAGTAGAATTATAGATCTTTCATTTACAAGAAGTGGTATATGTCTAAATAAGAGGAACATTTCTGCAATTTTGATATTCTTGAGGGAAGGCTTGCCTGGTATATTATTGGGTAAGACATGGTTGTTAATACAAGCATTTGAAAAGTGAACTTTTGTGGGATCACCAATAAGTGAAAGCAACCTTGTATGGGGGACCACATGTAGGTAAATGCAACCCTTTTATCTACTTGTGGTCCCACAAAGTACTGGAAGTGAACTTTTGTGGGGCCACATAGGTGAAAGCCACCCCCTTAGAAAACCACACATGGATAAAAGCAACTCTTTTTTGGGGACCACAATAAGTAGCACTCTATTTTCATACCATTTTGGAGATCTCAAGAAGGATCAGGGTTTATAATGCAAGTTTGTGAGACTTAAATAGCAAATTTGATGCCATTTGTGATAGTTTACGCGAGTAAAGGTTGGTTCATACTTGATCGGTGGACGTCTGCAGACACTAGCCTTTCGAACATGCTTTTTATGCAACGCGTATGTTCATGCATCCAGCGTGCAGCATGTTTGAAATACTAGCGTTGGCCATGTATGAAGTATGAACTAGCCTTAAGGTAGATTTGATGATTTGATACTCGCTGAATTTGTACTTGTGCAGCTTTTTATTGATAAGCGTGTGTTACAAATACAACCAGGCAATCACAAAGTGATTTAACAATGTGATATCAAATTGGTAATTAATGGTCTGAAAAATAATTGTGGCCATTGCTAGTTTAGTATCTGAACAGGTATAGTTTCTTTGTTTGCATAAATTTGGAATCTTCTGTCACTTTTTACACCATGTTGGCTTTAGGCCAAAAGAAATCAAGTTTGTTACACAATTTGACAGTCAAATATGATTTGCAACTGTTTTGACTTGCCATTTGGCCGATTTGAGCCATTTCTGGGGAAAATCTTTAAAAAAAAAAACAAAAAAAAATACATTTTGCATTAAGCTTTTTGGACTACCTACTGGAAACAAACTTGATTTTTTTGCCTAATTGGGATTTTATGATGCACATGTTTTAGTTGCGATCATACTAGGAAAGGGTACTTACTTTTGTAATGTTCTATGTACTTAAATGCTTTTGGATTCAATTGTGTGTGCAGTATGCATTTCATTTTCCAGAACCGAGAACATGATATTGTATGAAAAAGCTCATGACCGTAATCAGTACAGTAATCAGTAAGTAGGCAAGTGATTTTGATCATCGGAGAGTTATTCTATTATGCAATTAGACAAGTTCTTTCAGATAGCTTCAAATATGTTCTTACAGTTTTGAGCCATGCAAAAAACCAAGTAGGTGGTGGACTATAGTGCATTTAGCTTCACGAGTCGGCGACGTAAACGTGCCATCAGGGGGTTGTTTTTCGCCGGGCATCAAAGTCTTACCTTTAAACGCATGCACGTGTGTGTATGCCCGCGCTTTCAATCGATGCTGGAGATTTAATGCTGTGGCCAATGATATATTGCACTTATGTTATTGACTATCCCATGTTCAACACTCAAAGATGCTGTATTTCCCATGGCAGATTGCTTAGAAGAATTTGGCGTAGAGGTAACGATGTAACCATGCATAACATGCTTTGTTGGCCTGATACTGGGTCGACGCAAATACACGACAATTCCCCTCACAGTAAGCCTCATGATTGCTTGGACCCATTGCTGGGGCAGCAAATCGTATTATGTGGCATTCTTACAGCAAATTGTTTCAAATTATTTTTAGCCCAAGTGACTCAATATTTGGTTTGTTACCCGAAACCATTAAGGGACAAAACACTACATATGGCTAAAAACAATTTTGTGTTCAGTTAAACTTTATTATAATGGAAAAGAGATTTACATTAACATGAAAATCAAGTGCTTCTACATTCCAGGACCTAACATTTCTCATTTGTGACAAAAACAAATTGCTAAAGGTAATTTCTATTCAATTGATCCCTATCTTACCTCGAGAACAGTGGAATATGGGGTTTGTTAACCTATTTACATCCCAAGTTACTGGTACTTGTGTAACTTATTTTGTAAATTGGCCAGAATTGAATAGATTTTAATAATGTATTTAATTCCTTTGCCAGAAAACATGCAAGCTCCAGGGATATCAAGATACTTACTTTCATGGTTAACTTATAATATAAAGCAATCTCTAAGCTAATTGAACACATACTGTGTACAAATTAATCTGCATGTTCATCTAGGGTTTGTTCAGCATTCAAGTAGTTGTTTGTCAAGTTGGGAGAGTGAATGCATTTGCTGATGTATTTTTCACCATGCAGTCCAAGTTGTATCCAAGCTGGGGAAAAATTACTATGGGGATCAATCATGCCAAGTTTGATGAAATTCCACAGACAGTTCTGCTTGTTATATATGCAACTTGTTCTTCTCAATAGTTATGCCTTGTTTTCAAGTTGTGTGAGTTTCATGTTAGGGGATTAGTCTCTGTGAACAATTTGTTCATGCCACAATGCCCTTGACTACAATTGTTTTGTAGCAAGCATGCGGAAGAGACCACCTCTGATAAACTTTCATAACACAATTTACAGACCAAAAAGTTAGTAAAATACAAGAAAGAAAGGCAAACTAGCGGCCACTCATGTAATGCAATACAGATTAGAGCATCAGCCCAGAAGGTTTTGGTTAGACGAACGAGATACCAATATCTGAACACGGGAAAATTCAGAGAAAAATATAACTTTTGCAAATATGAAAGTCTGCCGAGGACCCGT
>JAMKCH010032429.1:0-15777 GCA_023653785.1 Ophioderma brevispina | reverse complement strand
CACCGACTTCAAAAGTGATTGGGTTACTTGAGGATGATTCCTACGTCGCTTATTTTATAGGAAGTCTTATTACTAATAATTTACTTCAAAGTACAACAACATTTTTTTCTAGATGCCAAGAAGGTAGTGCTGTAAGCTTCTCTCAGTGTGATTCGCCGCGTTTTGTCTTTTCGTAGCTAGTGCAGCAATTTGAAATGAAGAGTAACAGTAATATTTATACGGCAATTTCACAAACCTTATCTGCGACTTTCCTACTTAATTCAAAAGAATAGAATATTTAATAAACTACAAGAACGTGTAATAGATGCAGCGACCCTCGTTTTTAAATGCTTTATTTATTTTGGTCAATGAATATTACGCGTCAATGAAACCAAATCCGAGACCGCAGGTACCAATCGAATGCAACTTTCTCCACCTTTCTCGTGGATGAAGTTACGTCTGCCTAAGACAAGGGCTTTTCTCGGGTGAAAGTACAGTATGCACTCAACACGTACACATACATGCATGTAAATATGTACTTACATAATATGTAATATGTACACTGTAAAAACATGATTAGAAATTAAACAACTTGTTAACACTTTTGCACAACGTGTTAATACATCTGTTTAAAAATCTAAGCAGCTTATGTCGTATTCTATTAAAAATTCCATATTATATTTATTTTATCCAACAACCCAAGCATAAATGAATTACCGAAATGTTATCGATGCTCCTATATGACGTATTATTTCAAAATAAATTAAAAACTTCTATAGTTTTACATATACAGTGGTGAGTCAATTAAAACCGCTACATTCAGGAAAGATTTTTTCTTCAAATGGTAAACCTATTTTTGTCTTTGCTTCAATGTTTGCTTTGGTTGTTACAGAGATAAAACAGGCTACAGAAGATTTTATTTGGTGTCTTTCGCTTTGGTTCAGAAACTATGTCAATTTTGCGGAGAGCCTTAAAAATTTCAGTTTGGCCGCTTTTAGCCATACAATGCGGAGAGACTGACACCGACGTAATATCGTAACACATTATAGCAAAGAACAATTCACACATTCATATCAATTGTATCGGATTTCTCTCGACAAAAACGTCAGTTTGAATAAAATGGTCTATTTTTGTAACATAATTTAAAGAAAATATCTTCAAACAAATTAAATTACCATTGTTCAGTCATAAGAGTCATTATTGAAAATCACTCCATAATCAATGAACTTCTAATGAAGACTGCCAGAGATTTTTGTTTTTTACATCTCTAGGTAATATTTTGGCACAAATCAGTCTATCTCAGCCGTCCAGAATTGCAGAGAACTAAAGCTGACGTTTTCTGTAAATAAATCGGAATTAAACCTTAAAATTCATTATCGCACGGCTGTTTTCAAGTCGTAATACAAAACTTTCTATGGTTTCATTCACTTTTGCTCCCAAGTTTCGTTGTAGGTTAAACCATGAATCTTGCTGAACAAAAGTAAACTTTGGTCTTATACACACCAGCTATCTTTAATTTGGAAATTCAACATTTTTTTACTTACGAGTTTTCTTTTGTAATCTCTGGATATTATTTTTATAATCCTTCAATTACTCTCCCACCTTCTATTGTTCAACAATAATTTGTGTTAAATGTTTGTACTCAAATCACTGCTGACGACCATGTTACTGTGTAAGCGATGCATCTTTTTTGGCTCAAAATCGCCAAACAGGATTTTTGAAAGTCTCGCAGCAAAATAGGCGTAAGCTTCTTTTCTACAAAGTCCAATGACAACAATAAACGTTTCGAAAGCCGTTTATCCTTCTTTATAACTATAAGCAAACATTGACAAAACATTCTTAACTATTTTAATTATTTTTTATTCTGAATGTAGGGTTTTTTTTGACTCACACTGTAATAGTGGTAACAGTTGAATGACAAACTTTTTCGTATTTGCAAGATGTAGGATGAGGACCACTACACATTTTTTTTATTAGTGGTCGCAAGTTTCTGACTATAAAAACATTATATCTAAACTGTTTTAAAAAAGCTTAGATTTTATTCAATCTAAGATTTTAGATTTACTCTATTAAGATTTTTGACGGACCGTGTTAGGCATTAGCGCCAAGTGCTTAGTTTTTTGGACATACTTTAAATACCTACCCCCATAACTTTAGTATATAGTAAATCAGTATTCCTTTTTGTCACAGTTTAAACCAATAATGTTGGACCTAATGTTCATAAAGGACTCTTTTAACTTACAATTCAATATCCATGCTCTCAGTTCAAAATTTAACAATATAACTAAAACCACGTGTTATTGAGCTATGTTTTGCGCCAACTTCATGGTCTCAATTGAAATAGTAAGCACTCTACACTCGGGCTGATTTGCTCATTTCCTTTCAACGTATACGTTTACACTGAGGAACTTAAGTTATTGTTTACTTTGATACTATTCTGATGCTCCGTTTCTCAGTTGGTGTTACACCTTTTCTGAAATAGAGTTCCCACCGAAGGACTAATTTCAGCGATGCCGTATGTTTGCTTTGAATGTTATCACATTATTGCCTGATACCGAAGTTGGACAAAAGTAGGACTATCTGAGATAGGAGAAAATGCCTATCTACCTTATGTAGTGTAGGGTAGGGTACACACATTGCATCAGTATCATGGTGAAACTAGGAAATCTCCTTCATTAGGGGATTGGGAAAATGTGAAACTTGGGGCATTAAAGCATGGATTTGGACATAACGTATAGACGATGTGCCGACTGTTTACAAGGTTGTGTTTACTGGCAACAGCGACTGGTTGTATTCTTCATTTTTGTTTACTCTAGCACGGATCCACTAACATGCAAAGAGTGAATTTCACATGCCTTGTGGAGTGACTACGGGCCCACTCTAAAAGAGTGAAAATTTATTCTTCATTTTCTTGTCTTTTCTACTTTTTATTGACAACATAGTAGCCGCTTGTTACGATTGATTGAATTCCACTAAACCGACCGTCATATACAAGGACAACATATTTTTTTTTAATTTTTTCAATAGTTATTACTGTACCTTTTGTTTTTAAGGGCACTGCAATCACGCTATGGCGTTTTAGCATGGCCTCCTCTCAAGCACCATTATTGTTGTTTACTCATACCCCCACCCCCCCCCCCCCCCCATTAATTCTATGCTATTTTATATATTTGTTTTGTTATCATGCATAAGTATATTCTATATTGTATATCTGATGTTGAGATGAAATAAATTTTGATTGATTTTTTATATTGGCCGTGTCCATTTCCAGCATTTTTAGACTTCATTGAAAACTAAAAAGTGTGATTTATCATCATTATTTGCCCTTATTCAGGTTTTTAATAAATGTTGATTTGCAAACTTTGCAGGATTTGCAAACTTACGGTATATACATGGGATTGTTACCTATAAAATTTATAAAGGCACTACATACCTTACTTTTTAGAAAAGGGGGGAATTTTGTATAATGCCATCTTGTCTGCCACTCTAAATCCAAATTAACCCTCAAATTTTACAAGAACCCGGATATATCTTAGTCTAGACTAACCTTCTACACGACCTCAAAACATGAAAAAGGTTTTAGTTTAGAATTTAGTGTTGACTGGCTGTCTTTAACAGCCGAAACCTTTCAAAATACATCAAGTTATTTATGTGCGAAAGATGTCGGCCCATTAAGGGATGAATGTTACTACCACGTAATGGAGTTATACTACTGTACACAAAATAAGACAATATGTCGGTTAACCTTAATATCGAAAACCAAAGGTATGGCGGATAAATCCCCTCAATTCGGAGACTTTTGAAATCATTCCCATTGATTTTAAATCTCCACATTCACATTAATCTCCACACTACTTCAGTCAAGCTTCCTACAGGCGTAAATTAATAAATGAATCACATGGATTGTGGATTAAACACGCTTCTACTGGCGAGTGGCTAGTGGACCAAGCCATCTTTATTTTTGATTCCTTTTTTTCTTTCGTTCTCTCTTTTGTGTTTTGAATGAGAAGAGAGGGATCGAGAAAAGAGAAGACCAGAAGGGTAAGAGGAAGGAGCGAGAGAGAGATGAGGGAAATAGTAAAGGGAAAGATGCAAATGGATAGGGAATCGTTAGAGAAGTGGAAAGAGAATCGAACTTAAACAGAATTATGATAAAAAATGAGAAATGCAAAGACCATTCAAGTCTGCGTCTGCAATGACTTCGCTTATTCCATGGGGTTATAGATTAGACATTGGAATGGCTCGTTTACGGGTTTTTTTAAAATACACGGTTTGTCGGCAGTGTACGTCTTGCCCTGTGGCCTACCCGCTCCCCTTACAAATCAGTAGAATTCATCCCTGACTCTTTTCCGGCCCACTTGCCTCCATATGCGTTCACTTTGGTATTTTTGCTCCTATTACGGCGTTTGTGACAGGCCTACCCCGAACCGATTCCGTAGAGTGTGGATTCCCAAGGCGAAGCTATTAATGAGACTTGATAATTAAATTCGTTATTGCGCCTGAGTAAAAATCATATATAACTAGTAAAACTGAAAATCCTAAATCGAATAAAACCAAAGACTATGAAACCTTAAACAAATTCACTAGGTCGCAAGAGGGAAAAGTCAACTTTCCTGACTCCTTTGTTAATAATGTGGGTGAAGGATTACTGATAAAGCAGTATTGCAGAAAAATTCAATACTTTTTTTGCTGACATAGGTGAGCACTCTGCGATAAGATTCCTGACCCAAATCCTGATTTTAAACCACCTTTCACGGCCTATAAAACTCTGATAGTCTGTCTTACCCACCTGTCCAATGAACTTCGAACTAACCTCTTGAACTTAGTAATGCAATACCATTGCTTCAGATGATATCATTAATAATCTTTTGAAACAATTATTCCAAACATCGCTGGTGTTCTATCCCACCATTTTATTCTTCCCTTGTACTTGGTATAGTTCCTAATCTACTAAAGCTTGCGAACGTCTACCATTTAAAGCAGGCGACAAGCACGATGTTTTAAACCTATAGGCCGATATAGACTCCTCGATATCCAAACTTCTTGACAAGAAAAATGTTTACACTCGATCTTATTTCATAACAAGCAGGACTACTTACCGCGCATCAATTTGGTTTTAAATCTAAACGCTCTACATCCATGGCTATAATGACCTCTAGTGTAAAATTGCTGAATCTTTGGATAACATAATTCCATACATTGGTATATTTCCTGGATCTTATAAGCCTTTGATTACCAAATCATGACATTTAACTCTCTAACTCATAATATGGTATCAGAGGTGTTGCTAATATTGGATAGGATTCAAACTCACAGAAAACAGGTTTTAATTGAAAGCATCTTTTCTGACCCAGCACCATCACCTGCGGAGTTCCCCTCAAGGCTCAATTTTAGGGCCACTTTTTCTTATTGATATATTAACGACCCCCCCGTTGTTTCCAAAAACGCACATTTTATACTGTTTGCTGATGACACAATCATACTTTTCTCTCATCCTGATCCTTGTGCACTTGAACATATTAATAAATGATGAACTTAAAGCTATTTCTAAGCTTTTCAATAAACTAACAAATTATCGTTTGAATGTTAAAAAACTAACTATATGCTCTTTAAAAATAACACAGTAATAACCGATATTAAAGTTGACTAAAAATTGAGGCTACGCATTTTCCAACAAGTTCTAACTACTAATTCCTTGGCATTCTTATTGATCACAATATATCCTGGAATTCTCATCCCAAACACATTCAAAAATCATCTCCATACAATGGAGTTATTCGGTAAAGTCGACCATTTTTCCCACAAAATCACTTCATACACTTTACAATTTTCTTGTTTTACGTACCTTATCAGATGGTGCTATGGCCTTGGCTGACGCTAACAACAATGGGTGGGTTTAGATTCGCTTTTCCTCTTCAGAAACGGTAATTAGAACGTGCACCAATTCCTTGTGGTTAGCTCCTACCTATCCCATTTTCTCATCATCAAACCTTGACATTGACGACATTTACAGGCTCCAACTTGCTACCTTCATATATAAGTTTAACCATAACTTACTGCCAATGATCTTCTGACTCATGATTTCTTCAACTTCCATACTCGCACTCATCATATCAAACCAGGCAATGCTGACATTTCCTCATATTAAATTTTAACACTGTCCTTGCAAATCACACAATAAGATTCAATGTCCCTTCTTTGGTCTAACTACCATCCATTAAAAACGCCCCATCACTCATTTCTTCAAAACAAAATGAAAAACATCTTATCCGTTCCTATAGTGCTGTTATCCCATTCTAATTTTTTAATAGCATTATCTATTGTTTATCCAATAGTCCGGATTGTTTTTAAATTGTTTTTTGTGGAACTCCTGTTCGTATTGTTTGTTTGTGTACTTGTGCCGCTGTTCTTGAATTTCACTGTTACATGTTTTTGTATATTTCCTTGAAGAGGCCACTGCACCCCCACGCCCTGCTTTGCATGACCTCGTTTCACCACTGGTACAGCAATGGTCATCTCATAAAAATAGTATGTTTACTCAAGATACCAGACCTGCCCACCCCCCTTTTTACTAGGCATTATCTCTTTTTGTACTATGTTGCAATTAGATTCCGTATTTTTTGTATTTTTGTAGACTGTCATTAAATCTTAATTTTTTTGCCAGGAAAATCCTGTAATGTGGCAGGTCGTGGCCTAATTCCCTTCAGTTATTGTCTCAATGGTTTATTTATTCGAAAAACAAACAAAGAAATTATTTATTTTTTGTGTTTTTGTGTCTATAATATATTTTCCCTAAATACCTTCAATTATCAATGTACTATATATATCACTTTTATTATTAATCGTACTATACTTTTGCTGGTTCTTGTGATGAACAAAAATAAATATTGATTGATGATTGATTGATTGATAACACCCAAAAAAAATTACTCCTTAACACATATTAGGGAAACTTGGTCTACATTTTTAACAATCCATAATATGATGTAGGAAAGTTTATTTCAAATAATTGACGGTTTTTGCATTGAGCTTTTTGGGTTTTTTAGGCATCGGCCAATGTTCTAAACATTAACGAGGTGTGTAATTACAACAAATTTATAATTACGCGTGTAACGAATACCAATATTAAGAATGAATAATACAATTAAGTATTTGACCTATTCAGATCCGAATACTGGTAATAGAGAACATGAATAAGGAATTTGACAAGTATCACAATTTGACAAGTATTCAAATATGAATACTAGACTATGAATCTTGACGAGTATTCCGATACGAACCTAGTCCCAATAAATTAGATATTTACTATATTCAGATAGAATACTAGTCCAATAAGTACGGTATTTGATTACGTATCCGGAGTGGAATTATTATTTTCATTATAATGGAGACCATATTGCAATAACCAATGGGTCGTTACCTCGCAATGTGACACGTCAGTAGCTGCAGGAAAATTCGAATATTTTGTAAAAAATTGATGGCTTTTAACCGTTTTTTTCGCTGATTATGAATTTTGATTTCTTGTATAAAATTGCCCCTACGACAATTCCCTAAACTTAGTGGACAATGTATAATGAAAACTTATGCGGGAATCAAAACCGGTGCTCAAAAGTACGATTACATTTGCATATTTTGTATCCATAACGTTTCAAAAGTGCAAGATTTCTTTCCTCCACCCCCACCCCAAACAAAGTTTTTACGGTCTTTAAAATCGTCCGATTGAGTAGATACACACAGCATCAAATCTTGCCTATAGCTCTATACTAGGGTCATGTTACAAAAGAACCTTCTGAACGAAAGTGTGATGACCTTTTGCTAAGTTTGGGACTGAATTGTTTTGGCATGTTTGGATAACCAAGTCGTCGCAATTTTCGTGTTAGTGGATGTGTGAAAAGAGACACTAGGGATCAGGCGGCAAAGGTGATACTACAAAGAGGTCAGGGCCCTGCTTAATACATGGGTAGAATACTTCAATCCAACTTTGTCCAAGATTTCACTCAACAGTTTTCCCTTTAATTAACAACAAGTAAAGCTATTTTAGAATATAGCACGTGCAGTCACTTTATGCTAGTTGAATATGAATAAGAATTTCAATATCGCATTGATATCTACTCGTTTGAGACGTGAGTAGTAACTTCGGAATTACTTAGTCAATACAATTCAATACGATTTCGATCCAAACATGCAAGACTTTTACACCTGAATCTATCTTAAAAGAAGTACATGCATATTATAAATTATCTCAAAAATACGATTATAAATATGAGTTATTTGCAGTAATCAATCAATGAACCATTGAAATATGGAAATGTAATGTGATTTTTTGCGTGTTTTGAAATTGTTTGACTTTACATGATTCCAAAAATGATTATCGTGGATATCTTTCATACCATTCCCGCAATATATTCGATGATGTGATAAGAAATGTCCCAAAACTGTAAAGTGTAATGTTGTTTTTGAATTGGTATACGTTCTGCAATTAATGATGACACATATTATAGTAATTATTATGATTTTTTATAACAACGATCATGAATCTTCAATAAAAAGTTTACATAAAAAGAGAAGAAAGTGACACCAATCGTTCATTACCTTTGGTAATGTTTAAGAATGATATGAGAACACACGATTCTACTTTTACCCAGGACACCGATTACAAAAGCCAACAGTAGAAACGCAAGCAAATCAATGACACAGTTACTGAAGTTTGAATTTAACTCTTTTATTTGATGAAACTTTTAAATCAGCCAGGACTGACGTAATGTTTATCAAATAATGCTGGTTTCACGTGAATGGAATTGTGTTGGGTAAGATATTGAGCGACAATTGCAGTGTCCCTGAATATACTTACATAAGAATCCTTTCCAAACATTATTACTATCTTTAGAATAATTCTATACCACAAAAAGGATCATGTACGGTATAGGGCGCAATAATAACTTGAGGTATTGGCGCGTTAAATATTAGGTTAGGCCAAAAAGATTGAAGTTGTTAATCTGAGCACCTGTCTTCAATCAATCCTTCTAGGTTTAATTTCAGACCAAATAAACGCGTCAGTTTTTATAACTTGTGCAACATTTTCCGTGTAGAGTCAGAGATAAAAGGCAGTGGGATTCTTAAAAGCATAACATGGTACGTCGATTACGTATTGGTTAGAGTTAAGAAGTAACTTGTAATTACAACTGAAATGTTTCCAAGCGTTAGCTTGCCAAAGGTGTCTAGCATTAATGTGTAATGATTTTACACTTTGAATTCTTTGTATTTTGTTCTGACTATGGGTTGGAATGCCGAGTGTTAACAAGTGTGACCGCAGGTAGGTATGTCCAGTATAATTTGAGAGGCACTTGACTAATTGCGTGTGTCTGCCAGGTGTGCGACAAGGAAATTGGATATTGAGGTCTCATTTTTCAGATGCTTTAAAATGTGCATCAACATAAAGAATGCTGGACACAAACACCAAAAAAGATACAGGGAGAAAAGAGTGAGTGACAGAGAAGGAATATGGAGAAGAGAAGGATAGATAGAGAGGATAGATAGGGTAGAAAATGGTACAGGGCGAGAACGTAAAGGTTGTAGATAACTTTTAAGAGCATGAAAGCAGGTTAAGTCAACAAGTGCACAATATAACTCAGTGTTAAACATCCATGGGCGGATACAGAACCTCCGTGAAAGGGGAGCCGAATTTGGTTTACCTCCGTTAATGAAAGTCTTTACACTTTTAATAGGAGCAGGAGTCATACCTTGCAGGCACACGGGGTTAAATACTTTTAAATGGACGCATTTGCGGCACATTACATTGCTCAAAAGTAGGAGGTGGATTGAGTTTTGTTGCACAGTTTGCTTCACGAGACACACAGAGGTATATGGGGCTACGGTCCCTTCGGCCACCCCTAAATCAGCCCCTGACATCAGAATTCTTGTTGCCATTGTTTGTTGCTCCTTTTCCTATGTTGCTCGCGTGAAAAAGGTTGCAACCTGTAAAGAAAATATACGTGGGTATCACGTGGGTTACAGATGGATATCATATGGGTTACGCATGGGTTTGACATGGGTTACCCATAGGTATCACAAGTACATGGGTGTCGGCTATTAATTTAGTATGGCAAAAGAGTGTATCTTATATTTAATTTCCCAACACAATACTTCCTTTTGCCATGGAATGTGTACATCACATGGGTTATACATGGGTATCACATGTACATCACACGGTGTCAAATGTTAACTCTTGTATGGCAAGTGATTTTATACTTTTCCAACATCCAACTCATCCAACCTTTTGCCATGGTTTTGTTACTTGCCTTCCATTTCTTATTCACATGAAAACCTTTTAAAATTACAGAAAGAATATTTTCCTTTGGCTTTGTGTTTAAAGTGCTTCGAATAATTTGTTTCCCTTTTTTGTTTTGAAGGTCATGGGAAAGCACTGTGGTAAAAAGAAGTATAACGTTGAGAAACTGGTTATGCGATACACTCTTTTGCTATAATATGGGTCGCTTAGCACTTATCAATTTAAGAGCGTGGAATTTGTTAATTTGAGTTGAAAGTAATCCTACACTGTCAATTCACACAGCACACAAGTACACGGTTATTCGTTCTGTAGGGAACACTGGTGTCATAGTGGATATTTTAGACGCAGAAAGGAAGGCAATTTTGCAGTTTACCCGAGGCTATTTGCAATTTAGCTGTAGACATAAAATCATTTTGGATCTCTAGTTACTGCACACGAAAACAGTTTTTAATAATCGGAGAAAATATTTATAATATTGGTTACCAGAACAATTTGACTGGTTTATTATCACAATTTTAATCGGTTTCAGGAGCATGTTGTTCAAAATGTTGCATGGTAAGATTACATTTACCACTTCTGTGCTTTAGGTATAATAACTTAAAGTATAATAACTTTATGTATAACTTTGTGTTACTGAAAAATCAAATTTATCCAGTAGGAACTATGTTTTTGCCTATTGTCTTTATAACATCGCTAACATAAAGTGATTATTATTATTATGAGTGATTATAATTATTTTGTCACGTTAGTATCAAAGACAGCTGTTTTGAGGTGTTGGCCTTTAAAGCCCTGAATCAAACAAACAAACACAAATAAAGAATGCAACCAAAACAAAGGAAATTTAAAAGGATGTGACAAATTTGAGATGTCAAAGAAAGCGAAAGTTATACCAAATTAAATCTCATTTGAAAGATGACAATTTTACAAATCTTACAATATTGTTATCTCTAAAATATCAAATTTGTAAAACTAAGGAGACCATAATGTTAAAAACATTTACGAGCACAGGTTACAGTGATAGCAATTGTATTATTACATTATCCCTATGCATCTCAGACGTGTTGTCATGGTTAGTTTGCAACGGGTTCATCCAAGACATCGTTCTCTGCCCCAAGCCAGAAACTGACTTAAACGTATAACGTCATCTGTTTTATAACCGACGTGTGCAAGTTTAGAAAATATCTGGAAGTTGTCAGACTTCTTTTCCTTAGTAGTCTAACAAACGAACAGTACCAAAAAAGCATAATGAAATGAATCCACACTACAGTTACTTCCACTAATTTGAATACAACTTTCACTTATTTGAATATTACTTCCACTTATTTGAATACAATTTCCAATTGTTTGAATGCAACTTCCACTTATTTGGATATAAATTCCACTTATTTGAATACCTTCAATTACATTTATAGTCCTAAAAGGTATCAAGACGATACTTATTATCCAGCTTCAGTACATTGTCATCTACACAAAAATGTATGATAGTATTTCTGAAATGGTAGCTATAACCAGGGAGGGGAAATCAAGGTTAATACAGGTGTTTTATTTTTTTAATGATCCAATCGTATTGGAAAGCACACCATATTGTTCGTAGGATCATAAGGTTTGCAAAAAGGTATAGTTTGTATTATCTACAACCTACTAATTGACTCTTTAACTTTGATTAAAAATGTTTTAAGATGATAATTTGGAATTGCCAATTTAAGCGTGGTCTGCTTAAAGCTACCCAAAAACGAATATCTAAAATTAATGTCATAGCGCATTCTGTTGAGAGGGCACTATGCTTCCGTTCGTCTGAGTGAAAGTGCACCAGTTGCTTTGTGACAGTTTTCGAAATGAAGTTTGCTTTCGATTAGGGGCACACAACTAAGCAATTAATCGATATAACTTCTCATATCTTTACAAACTAAACAAGAACTTTAAAGAAAAAGAAATGAATAAAAAGTGATTAACTTAATGAGACTGGTGAATTTAAGATTATAGTAGCGAACTCATGTACAACAACTTTTACATCTCATGGAGATTTGATTCCTAAGACAAACAAAAAAAGCGGCAGTAAATAACTCTGCCTCAGAAACCTCATAAATCTGGATGGTAAGCGTGGAGTAATCTGATTGGAGAATCGGGCGGGCATCGGCTACTTTTTCCTATTTTTTCATAGGAATTTTCACATGTTTAGGTGAACTGGGGAAAAAGTGCCTCCCTGACCCTACCTGGCGCTATGCCATTGCTACTGAATGTAGTCGGGAAGTTTAGATGTCTTACCAGAGGCATGCACCTGTGCGAGGAATGTAGAATTCTTTTGTTCATGGATTCATCGAACAAAAGAATTCTACATTTCCCATCACAAACACACACGCATCGCGTATGACATCTAAAGCTCCCTACAGAAACCTCAGGAACTGTGGTAGCCAACAACCAATTTGGAAAGTTTCTCCGTTCTTAAATAACTCAATTTGTCTGATGAACGCCTTTTTACTCGACATCAATCAATCCTAAGCGAACCCAACAAGATAAGGAAAGTCGTTGGCAATATACACATTATACATGACACTACTTATGAACATAAATTAATGTGCCCTAACACATAATTAGCTTAACAAACAAGAACAATTTCCCATAAACTCAAATCCGGAAAATTAAAGTGATTTGTTTAAAAACCACGAGAAGGGAACTTGAAGACGGCAGAGCATATTAACAAGTAGATGACATGCATTCCTAGTTATTACGATCTAAATTGACGAACATTATACTGAATTCCGACTGCGCAACAGACGCATAAATCCTGGGAGGCAACAGCAAACATGAAGCACAGACTTATAGCCTAAGTAACATTTCCTATGATCAGCAGCAACTCTACACCCTACGGCCCTTTTCCAATTACATTTTTACAGACGATTAACCATTTGCTAGCCGCTTGTCCCGATCCTTGTCCTTGTCCCTTGCCTGAAATAACTCCATCTGTTATTGTTTTGATTCGACATTAGTCAATTAATTGGTAAACGCAAACTGCAAATGTAAACTCCAAATGTTGTTATACAAGAACAACTTCATTTTTACATTCCACCGATTGAACACTGTCGGATCTCAGTGTTTCCGAAATTTCGAGTATTTTCTTCATGATGTTACTAAACAAGTCGATTTTACCCTTGGGATACTACGGGATTCAATTACACCGACTTCAAAAAGTGATTGGGTTACTTGAGGAATGATTCCTACTTCGCTTATTTTATAGGAAGTCTTATTACTAATAATTTACTTCAAAGTACAACATTTTCTAGATGCAAGAAGGGGTATTGCTCTAAGCTTCTCTCAGTGTGATTCGCCGCGTTTGTCTTTTCTGTACTATGCAGCAATTTGAAATGAAGAGTAACAGTAATAATTGTAATACGGCAAAATTTCACAAATCGTATCTGCGACTTTCATACTTAATTCAAAAGAATAGAATAATTTAAGTAAACTACAAGAAAGTGTAATAGAATGCAAGCGACCCTCATTTTAAATGCTTTATTTATTTTGTCAATGAATATTACGTCAATGAAACAAAATACGAGAACCGCAGGTACCAATCGAATGCAACTTTCTCAACTTTCTCGTGGATGAAGTTAACGTCTGACGTAAGACAGCCGCTTGTCTCGGATAAAAATACATGTATGCACACACGCACGTACACATACATGCATGTAAATATGTAATTAAATAATATGTAATATGTACACTGTAAAACAGTGATTAGAAATTAAGCTCCTTTGTAAACACTTTTTGCACAACGTTATTAAATCTGTTTAAAATCTAAGCAGCTTATATTCATATTTATATTATTCATATTCATATTTAATTTTTATCCAACACCAAGCATAAATGATTACAGAAATGTTATCGATTGACTATAATTAACTTATTATTTCGAAAATAAATTAAAAACTTCTATAAGCATGATAAGTAGTTACATATAATAGTTGGTAAAAGTGAATGACAAAATATTTTTCGTATTTGCAAGATGTAGGATGAGGACACTACATATTATTTTTATTAGTGGTCAATGTTTCTTGACTAATAAAAACCATTATATATAAATATGTTTAAAAAGCTTAGATTTTATTAAAATTTAAGATTTTAGATTTATATATTAGATTTTTGACGGAACGTGTTAGGCATTAGACGCCAAGTGCTTAGTTATTGGACATACTTTAAATACGTAAACTCATAACTTTAGATAGTAATTACTTTTGTAACATTTTACCAATACATGTTTTGATTTAATGTTCAGGAAAGGACTCTTTTAAATTACATTCAATATGCCATGCTCAACAGTTCGAAAATTTGACAATATAAAATGACAAAACCACGTGTATATTGATCTATGTTTGCCCAACTTCATGGGCTCAATTGAAATAGTAAGCACTCTACACTATTCGGGCTGAATTGCTCATTTCCCTTCAACGTATACGTTTACACTGAGGAAACTTGATTTATTGTTTACTTTGATACTATTGCTGATGCGCCGTTCTCATTTGGTTACACCTTTTCTGAAATAGAGTTCCCACCGAGGACTAATGTCATCGATGCCGGATGTTTGCTTTGAATGCGATTTACCAGTATTGTCTGATAGTCTATACTTTTGTCCAACTATTTGGCTATCTGAGCACGTACACACTTCTTTCAATACAATTTACAAATGAAGAGCTCCGCTCATTACTCTCATTACTGAATGGTGACGTCATATTTGTGATACAGTTTGGGGAGATTTTTGAAATTCTGTAGCGTGTGTTCATGACGTTCGAGAGACTTTTTTAGACCTAGGTGGTCAAAATTATATGCGCAATGATAATGGGAAAATCCGGTATGTTCTCGGCTATCGGAAGCTGAAAACAGAATTTAAATAAGACTTTCCGTTGTTGAGTGTTGGGGTTGTTTTTATGTCAGTAACGTTGCGCCATGAGTCAATCCCGGAAATTGAGGGTTGAAAAAGTACTCCTAAATAATCGTAGATTATCGCGATATAATGTGACTAGTGAGATGTACTATCTGTGTCGGTATTACTTAGATCATTCCTGAACCCACAGTGTCATCATTGCAAGGTGACATTTAATTCTAATAAGGTGACATAGCAAATATGCATGGCTATTTTTCAGCAGTGGAACCAAGTTTGAACTGTGAAATGCAATGGGAGTATTGATTGTTGTCATAATTATATGCGCCGAACCGTGTTTGTGGGCGCGGTCAAGCATGGTTTGCATGACACGTACAATGTACACACATTCGATTGTGTGTATACTTAGGTCAGTCACCCGAATGTACTACACATGCGGGAATTGCCATCGGTGACCAGGGTCGGTGACTTGTCCCTAGAATATTTTATACAGGCGTCAATGGAGAGCTTTGTTTGTGCTGAGGAGGAAATTCCTGTAGACCTATTTAGTAGAGCGTGTCTGTAGAAAATATCAGTAAATCATTAGATGCCTTGAAAGACATAATTACAAAACAAGAAGTATACGGTGATGTTAAAT